>OZ026520.1:51558162-51677462 GCA_964019695.1 Loripinus fragilis
TCTCTCTCTCTCTCTCTCTCTCTCTTTACATTTGCAAAAACGGTTTGGATCCAGATCAGACCCGAATGGAATTCAGGAAAGAATTTTTCGTCAATTTAAAAAGTTGCGCATGCGATAGAAAGCAGGCAGTGTCGTACAAATGCCGATGCGCACGATAGGATGGGGTTTCAGTATATCTCAATAAGTGTTTACATTGGCCGGTCCCATGCACGGATCCAGAGGGGGGTTAGGTGGTCCGGACCCCCCCCCCCCCCCCCCCCCCCCCCCCCCCCCCCCCCCCCCCCCCCCCCCGAAAGATCACAAATATATAGAATTTCTTAGCATGACTGGACCGGATCCCCTGAAATTCTCCACGAAGCCAGCGTTCAACGTTGGGCCATCATCGGCACGCCAGGGAAATGCCATTTTCGCTGGGGGCCAATGATGGCCCGCTTTTAGTGATATTTGGATCCTCTTTCCCATAAAAAGACAAAGAAAAAAACGTTGCAGAGTTGGACCCCCTCTGACAAAACTTTCTGGATCCACGCATGGGTCCTCATCGGAAGCGTTGTGACAAGATTGATTGGTTGACCCAAAATTGTGTTTCAGGTTCTAAGAGACTGAGCCAAAATAAAAGATTCGTGTGCAAGCACCATGCAGTCTCTCTCTCTCTCTCTCTCTCTCTCTTTACGACCTGCTATCAAAGTTTGTGAACCTGCTCAATTGAAAAACTGTCGACGGACATTTCATTACAACATGCGAAAAGACTCAGATGAGTCTGTGCAAATGTACATTCACTACTCAAAGTTGGGGAGTAGATAAAGTATGTCAAGCATCACCGCTTTTATGTTGAATGGTCACGACTCGAACTACAACATGGGAAAAGGCCCTTTTGTATAATAAGAAAACTTAGCAAATTTACTCGATTGTTTAACGCTGTGGTTTATATGGCTTTTTTTAAAAAGTTATAACATCTACTGTTTGCAATTTTTTTAATTTTGACGGACAGGCAGCGTATGACCTAAGTCCTTCATGGTGAACATAAGCTTAGATGGGCGTTTTCTCGCGGTAATTGTAACTCCTAATCTCTCTCTCTCTCTCTCTCTCTCTCTCAACTTCTATTTACATTTACAAACAGTTCGGATCCAGATCAGATCCGAATGAAATTTAGGAAATAATGTTTCGTCAATTCAATTTAAACATTTGGGCATGCGTTGAAAGCATGCAAAGCATCAATACTGTCGACTTGCAAAAGCTGATGCGCACGAGAAGCATCTCGAAGTATCATTTTCAGTACCGATACGTAGTTTTTTTCGAGATAACAAGAGATTATTATGCAACAAGCGCTAGTCTCTCTCTCTCTCTCTCTCTCTCTCTCTATCTCTCTCTCTCTCTCTCTCTCTCTCCTGCTTATCAAAGTTTGCAGATAGTTTGGATTCAGAAGACCTCCGACGTCTTGCCAAACCAAATCAGGGGCAAACAGGCATACCAAGAATTAATCTAGTAAGCGAACGTCCGACTTTGCGTCCGATGCCTCGAAAGAATATAATTTCTGATATTGGCTTCGAGCCGATGCGTATACGATACGCTGGGTACATTCATATCTCAAAGAAAAGCAAAAATTCAAACAAGTACATTTTTCATGCATGCAGTGCGCCGTTTCATGCTCGAGTTCATTGAAATTGTTATTTTATTTTTTCATGCAAACCCATGAAAAGGAGACACAGCTAGGCAATCATGTTTAGTGTGCTAAGTCCGCTTTCGTGCGTCAAGCCCACCGCTACCCGAGTCTTAAAACAACAACAACACGTGGTCTGATAGTCGGCTTCTTTGATCTCAAACATGTCCGTGAACCATTACCCTGTCCCTTTGTCTGCGGCTGATACTATTAGCAGTGCCGGACCCAGGGTGGGGCCTGAGAGAGACCCCCCAAAGAGGCTGTGACAAACTAATTTAGCAGACAGTTTTGGCCCAGATCTGGCCCGACAAAATGTTTAAACAAAGGCGCTGTAAGACTGTGCGGTGCGCAGGCTGATCTTCGCATGTAACAAAGTCGGGGTACATGCATCTACAGATGTGTGGTAAATAAAGAGAATTCTGAGATGTCATCTCACGGGCTTTACTTTACTGTTTTTAAATTCACAGCCACTTAGTGGAGCTATATTACCCGAAATTAAGACATGCACCTTCAGCTAAGTTTCTTCAATGTGTATGTGGGCAGTTAAGGCGCTGGCGATTTTTCCCGGATGCGCAGGCTCGTCTGAGCCTTCGCTGCTCGCATATGCGATAGGTACCATTATCTCATGAACTGGCTTATTTCATGAAAATAAATATGTAAATATTAAATTCATCAAGATGCAGAATCGTGCTACAATTTTATATCTTGGCGCACGTATGTGCGTCTGTGCGTACGTTATCCCGGTAATGCGCTCGTAGGACCGTCCATGTGCAGTTTCATGAGGACAAACAGACACGCCGCGATCGGCTCAACAGTTTGTTAAAATGTTCCATTTTGAGGAATTTGATGTTTTTGATTGATAGGAATAGCCATTATTACATGTACCTAGAAAACCGCCGACAAGTATTTTAAACACAACGTACGTAGATGTCTAGGTTTTTTTTTTCCCTAGTGAGCGAGACCCTGACGAGATTGTGCAAACGCACATGCTCTCCTGAGCCTTCGCTGATCACATCTGTCGTAAGTACCAGCAGGGTCTGGGGCTCCGCGCAAGTTGATTTCATGCTCAGGTCCGAGCTGTGTTCAAGAAAAGAGCACACGCATAGGATGATAGAAGTGCCCGCGGCTTGGGCAGATTCGGAAACTTTATTGCCGAACTGGGAAATCCTCTAAAAATGGTTAAAAGGGAGGGGAGGGAGGGGTTGTCAGTCGGATAACCTGAGAATCACACATATTTAAGCCTTAAGTTAACGTAAGGTACAACGTGAATAAAAATGAGATGATGACCACATGCGAGTTCTTGCAGTCATGTTTGTCTCATTTTCCGCAACTTTGGGACTGGTATTTTAGGGGGAAAAACGAGTAGGCTACGTGTCACAGCACACTATTAAGAATTGATCTGCGTGTAAGAACGTGCATAATTCACGTGAATGTCAAGGTTTGGTCAGTAATAAATAATGGGTGGATACATGGACTCAAGCAATTCGGAATCGTTGCAGGAGCTTGTCCGTGCATCAAGTTCGTCAATGCTGGTGACCTTGAATAATGTATAACGTATAACGTCGCGCGCTGGCATGCGAAATAGAACGTCACGTGACAGATTACCCATCTAAGTAGAATGGAACCTTCCAAATGTCGCTACCGCTCAAGTACTCTACGGTAGAAGTATACCGAACACAGATGGGACAAACAGATAAACGGACATCAATTTTCCGCCGAAAATAACGTGTGTTCGTAATTTTAGAAATTCACTTTTCCAAAATATGTCAGTGTTCGATTTTTTAGGATGTTTTAAAAATTATTTTCGGCGATAATTTTAGGTGTTCGTAATTTTAGAGTGTTCGAAATTTTAGAACATTTACCGTAAATGATCAACAAAAGAAGCACCGCCATGGAACGGTCAGTAAAAATATTTTACTGGAGGGCTATAACAAGTTTAATGGTGCACCAACCTCAGCCTTAGTTCAGATGTGGATCAAAACACATAGATGTTTGGATTGCATGAAAGACCCCTAATCAGTGCATCATCTTCTAGAACATATAAATCACACACATTCACAAATGACGTAATTTACACATGCGATGACGTTGCATAACGTTTCTGTCTTCCAACACTGAAACTGGAGGATCGAGGTACAAATACGAAAAATTGTAGAAAAGCACAATAAATTTAGTACCAAAATGTTCGTTAGGATCTAACTAAGAAAATGACTACCCTCACTTTATGTTTTCGTTCACTAATAAAAAAAAGTTACAGACGTTTGAAATTCTGAGGTGGACTTGATGAAGAAGATTTCCAAAATGGCGCGGACTTCATTTTTTTTAGCAGGGAATAGCTGATGTTTTACTACTCAGGTCAAAATTAGACATGTCGTGTTCCCGCTAGTTTTGCCACATCGCATACCGTAGTATTTTCTTGATTTTAGCAAGCAGTTTAAGCAGAATACATGTAATACACAATTTATAGAATCATTCTTTTTTAAATATGGGATTTATAAACCTCAGGAGGTAAAAAATCATATAAATAAACTTGTGCTTGCGCACTCATTTCTTTATTGGATTTTTCACCTCCCTCAGTTTATAAATCCCATATTTTGAATAGAATGATTAATAAACTCTATATATTATCTATCAGCCCAGGGGCAACAAATATAAATATAGCTGTTTTTGCAGTAAAACCTTACAAAGGCAAAACACATGCAAACTATTTTTGAAAATGGTAATGTAGTCCAACACATCAGGAAAACATACACCATGTATGGAAATCGGAATGGACAGTTGAATTACTTGGGGTAGGGTTATTTTTTTTTTTTTGGTATTTAAGAAATTCTGTACTATTAGCAGAAACAAAGTACATGTATTTCAACACCAGATAAATTATGCCTCACACCAGTATAAATAGTAACTGTTGTAGATAATGATTTGGTGATTTAATTGATATTTTCTGAGGCCTGAACAATTTTTAAAAGTCAAGAAAATGAAGAAAAATTGTCATAAGCACGGTATATCAAAAGTTTACCTCAGAATATTTTTTTCTGTAAGCTTTTTAATATTAATTGGCACCAATAGTCACAGGCAACACAGTTCATCATGCAGATGTATAAAATATTAATTTTGCAGCAAAAATTTAGAAACTGTCGCCATGAAAACAAGCAGGTGATTTGGTAATAAGAAAAAGCTAGAGAAAACAGGGTCCTAATACAATGTTTATTCATGGTCAAAGCTGAAAGTAAACCGCTACTTAACTTGCCTATCCCTCCTGTAAACAATGATGCAAAGTTTTCAGAATATGATTAAATCCTGCAGTTAAAACCCAACGTGGACTGAGTTTTTCACCTCACAGATCAAACAATATGGCTGCTGTGATGTCAGCCCGACCTAATATGAATAGAGAAGTATTCTGTTGTTAAGTCATCCGGCTATTTTAGGCTTTATGTAACCTCACGCTGAAGAGCTCCGCCGAGATACTTGGTGAAAATAACGCCAGACACTTATTGAAAAGCTTTCAAAATCCTAAAATTTTAATCAATAATATGTCCGTAAATATGTCCGATTATTTTATAAACACTTTCTGTATCAAAAGAAAAGCATATTTCTAGTTGATACCGAAATTTCAGCGCAAGATTTTGAGTAGTTTTAAAGATATTTCAAATTAAATATTCATCAAAGTACGTTGGGATAAACAAGAATTATCTGTGTATTCACCGAGTCTGTAAAGCGTCTCGATGATCCAGAGCGAGATATGACGTATCACTGTTTAAGAGAATGGTAAAACTCCAAGCTTTTCTGGTAGACAGCATTTTTACTCCTATTATCATAGTATTTTCAAAATCCTAGGGAGAACTCTGATGGGTTTTTGATGTGTCAGGGTTTTCCCTGACGCACAAATTCTGCGTTTTGGCGCTTTTTTAATCAAAATTACCCCAAAAAAATGAATCAGTGCGTCCTCGATGATGCAATTTAAAAAAACAAGAAATCTCTCGTAAATTTCCTCAAAAGTGAAAGTTAGAAAACGAACAGCCGCACATCAGCTGCACGCTAGCCACAGGTCGTTCCGTGAAGTCAATGTAATTTGTAATGTTAAAATAATGTCACCATGTCAAATCTCAGCATATCTAGGATCTTCTGGAAGCCTTTTTCATGTTTTCCAATATAAAATGAGGTATTTATGGTGAGCAAGAAAAGGAATTCATTATTCCTGTGAGGATTGGATAGAAAAATCTGTCCCTCCTGATCTCTATTTGTCATCACTTGGCAAGCCCCGTAATGCCAATCAGTGATCCTTGGGACGGATTTTTCTATTTGACCCTCACTCTCATGATAGATTCTTATTACCAGGACTTTAGTTAAGAGTGCTTAACGAAAATTTAATTTTCTTATTTCTCAACCGAAACATATGTTGTGGGTATTCAAAAGAACAGTCTTATTGAGACGGTTCTTTTGAGCACCCAAAACATGTTAAAATTGATAGGTAAAAAAATATTTTCAATTTTACGCTGAAAATTTTTGTTTATCTAAACCTGTGTATTACCTATACTTTTTCAGGGGCTGAATCATAAGAAGTCGTAACTAAAATTTAATTTTCTTTTTTTTCAACCAAAACATATGTTGTGGGTACTCAAAAGAACCATCTCATTGAGATGGTCCTTTTGAGCACCCAAAACATATGTTTAAATTGATGGGTAAGAAAGTTCACAATTTTACGCTGAAATTTTTTGTTTATCTAAACCTGTGTATTACCTATACTTTTTCAGGGCATGAATCATAAGAATTCATGAAAGTTACCAAGTGGAGGGAGAATAGAAGTACAAAGCATTATCCAAAGGCTATGCTGACAGAAGAAAATAGAATATTGAATTATTGCGGATTTTGATTTTCTGAAATAATTCTCAACATTCCACAATCATAGTAGCAACTTACAAATAGTATGTTAATGTTGGAATTACGATCTCCCCATGAAAGATTGTGAATGAGAACAATGTCATTTCGGTTGTTATTGACAGGTCTAATTCAGTTGACTCTTTTGTTAAGTTTCGGGGATTGTGTGCTAGATTTAGCACAACATGATTTTTATAACAATCTTACACGTGTGGCAGTGGATAAGAGCAGTGGTAAAGTGATAGTGGGAGGAGTGAACTTTGTAGCGTATCTGGACGAAGACCTGGAGGATGTAGATATCGATGAAATAGGAGCAGAATTTGATAGTGATCACTGTTTCAAATCACCAGAACCATGCAGTAAGTCTAAAAAATATGTAGATAACACTGTGAGTGTTTTAGAAATTAATCCAATTCACCGTTATGCATTGATATGTGGAACTATTTGGCAAGGGTTGTGCAGTGTTTACAATCTATCTGATATACGTTCACATAGGATCTTCAATTCTACAAGTCATGCCTCTTTCATTGGCTCCAAGGCATCATCTGTAGCTTTCTTTGGCCTGCGTAAAAAAGATGTTTCAACAAAGGCCATTTTGCTTTATACTGCTGTTGCAACATATGATAGAACTGCTGATAAATTTTCAACATATACCGTCTCAACTAGAGAAGTCATTTACAGCAGTACAGATCATTCTATACATTACTTGAAAGAAGGATTTTCAAGTAATGACAACAGTTATTTAAATGTTTCACCAGCTGTACGAAAAGATTTTCGGGTTCGTTATTTGTATGGATTTGAAGATGATGGATATGGCTATTATGTCGCCATTCAACCAACAGACAAAGACATAGCAAGGACTAAATATCTGACAAAGTTGATTCAGTTTTGCCAGGATGATGATCATTATTGGACGTACATAGAAGCACCTTTATACTGTAATCGTAATGATGTGGACTACACCCTTGCCACCGCTGCTTATTATCACGGAGTGTCTGGCCAGCTAACTGTTAGTTTTGGTCGACATGGAAATAAGCCAACACGGGAACCAGATCCAAGGTATGGTAGTGTGGTTTGTAACTTCTCAATGCAAGCAGCGAGAGATTTGTTCGTGAAGGTTCGTAAGAGATGTTCTAATGGTGGAGTTGGTTACTATCCCTGGTGGATATATGGTGTTCCAAGGTCATGTCAGGTGGTAGGAGTTGTAAGTACCATTAGTTTAGATAAACAAAATTTTTGAGAGTAAAACTGTAAATATTTTCTTACCCAACAGTTTAAACATATTGTTTGGGTACTCAAAAGAACTGTCTCATTGAGACGGTTCCTTTGAGTACCCATGAAATATGTTTTGGTTGAGAAATAAGAAAAAAAAATGATACTCTTATTTTGACTAAAAGCCTGAGTACCGTACTTTTTATATGACATGCAAAAATTGTGGTTTAAAATGCTTTCACTAATACATCTTGCAGTTATGGCATTTCAGAGAAAATATATCTCATTGCACGCTGCGTAATTTTTTCATGATTTATTTTGTCATCTGCTGACTATTTCAAAATTAACTTTTTTCAGTCTTATGTCTCATGCATCATCTCATTTGGATCCTCTCTGTTTGCCAAAGTAAAAATATACCTGTTTTAGACTACATGTATATACCAGTATCTAGATTTAAAAGGGTTAAATCATCTTTTGACAAGAACATTAAGATCATTTACTTGACGTTGTCCCAATTTATCCTATTCATTGGAGTAGCTCCCATTACACAGTTACACACATGCGTAATGAAAATAGCACACAATCAAGGGAGGTCACCTAATGTGGTAAGTGATTTTCTATACAATTTTTCCAAACCATAAGTAACTGCTCTTAAAGGAAGGGAGCAAATTCTTCCTTTTAGAGAAGTTCCCATTTTGAAAAGGGTCCCAATTGAAGAGAATCACTGTTTGTTACAATAGTCTCCCTTTGATGTGCGTAACTTTTTCAGCATTCTCAATCTGTCTACGCCATTGCTTTTTCCACACCTCTGATTCTTACAGTTCACCGATACTTCCTACTGTGCGTATGACAAACTCCAACAGTATCGAGGAATATCCGCCAAATCATCAGATCCAACAGCGGCACTATGGGAAGATGCGGATGTTTGTGTTGATGAGCTAGTGACATCACTGGTGGTCACATATCAGACGTCACACCCAATTGCTGTCATGGGAACAGCAGACGGACAATTGATAAAGGTAGACATGTCTGAGGTAAATTAACGTAATTCTCTTTCTTTGCCGATGCTATTTTCAGCTTATAGTACAGTACATACTAACACTTGGAGAAGGTAACTATAGAATGCTTATAATATTACTCTCAGTATATCATAGATCCAGATAAGGAAATTTTATGAGCGTTAAATTGTAATTATTTTCTTACCAATCAATTTAAACATGTGTTTTGGGTGCTCAAAAGAACCGTCTCATTGAGACGGTTCTTTTGAGTACCCACAACATATGTTTTGGATGAGAACAAAGAAAATAGTTTTCCAATACACACTCTTATCTGGAGGCCTGAGTATATACTTTTACTAGCCAAAGATAAGGGGTACATGTATTTTGATTTAACTCTTTGCATGCTGGGTAATTGTGATTGGTCATCCTCCATCATGCATCCTAAATTTTTTTCAATATGCAATAAGTGCCGAAATCATATGTGCTGGCCCATACTTTGAGAACCATGATAGTCATACAGAGCTGATTGCAATACATCTGCTGCAATCGACTGAATCAATTGAAATGTTAGTTGTCGAGTCTTTGACTCTCAAAAGACATTACTCAAAACTGTAAACAATGAAAACTGAACAGTCTGCTCCATAAGGAGCCATCTGATCTGAATCTGCACTCTCTGCTTAGGCCATTATATCCAGTAGCTAGGGAGCGCAGTGGCTTTGTTAGAGTGCTTGACTCGAGACCGAGATGCAGTGGGTTCGGGCCTCACTGGCGTCACTGCATTGTGGTCCTTGAGCAAGACACATTTATCCTAGCTGAGTACTGGTCCAACCCAGGAAGCCCGGTCCCTGTTTAACTGAAAGATTGTTGATGGGACGTAAAGAATCAAATCAAACAAACATATCCAGTAACTACATATAGCTTTAAAATGTCAGAAAACTTTACTGTCCGAAAGTTTCCTTATCTGAACCTACATATATGCTACCACTATTATCTTGAGCAAAAAAGGATCTTATCTAGGGCTCAAACTTGTCAATGCTTTTGCAGAGTCATTAGCGCAGCAGTGTGACATTTTTAATTTGTAATATTAGACCTGCCTTCTTTAGGCTAATACAGTAAATTCGTTTTTGCTGCACTTTTTACAGCATAATGGGATACCATAAACGGAAAATTTCCCGTCATCCAAAGACATGTATAAAAGACCCTGAAAATTAAAAACTACAAATATTTATTTTAATGATTTTGAGGCAAAAGCGCAAATATTTGGCCCCATGAAAATATTCTGTTTTTACGGTATTTGCCAGTTGGTTATTGACTTATTGTATACAGTATATTTGCCAATGCTCACCTTAAACTAATGTATCATATATACTGAACAAAAGTGAAAGCGCTACACTGCAATTATCCTTATTTTATGAGAAAGTTTTGGACAAAAAGTATTTACTAAAGCTAAATAATGTTGCCCAGACATCCAGCAAACGATTCGTCGAAACTCCACCAATTTGTCTCGCTTGATGTATGAGTTATGCTCCTTTAAGTGTTTAAAGCTTAATTCACTGAAATTTGCTATTGCGCATGTGCAAATTAAAATTGTTATGCTTATCAAAATTGGTCTTAATTGTGTAGCATAAAGACACAAGAAAACTGCTTAATCACTTGAAACAAGCTCAGAAATCAATTTAGAATTTAGCGAATTTGTAAAACATTGAAAATTATCTCCCTTTGACAAAAACAAATAGGGAATATTAAATGTCTGGTAATCTTCGATTTATCACGATTTTCTATAAATTTATTTTGCCAGATCAGGTAGACCTCTCAGAACATTGATTCTACCATTTCTCCACTAGTAATGTCCTCATAATAAGATGCAACAACACATTGATTTTCCTATGGAGATTTCAGTTTTAAATTTTTAAACTTGGCAATTTGAGTGAAAATCAGCTTTTTAAGATTGCTTTTCTAAACGATCAAAACACACTTGAAATAAGTCCTTCACATTTCTGGTTGTCACATGTCTAGACTACCATTTTGCGTAGTCGGATCTCGTAGGTAGTGGATTTCTGAAGGCCTAAATTGTGTAAGATTTCTGTTCAAATTGGTAACCTGAAAAAATAGGCCCCTGTCACATTTAAATGGCTATCATGTGTTTCCTCGTGACAACATCAGTAAATCTTTAACTGTTATGCATTACCCAGTATTTGAGCATTAAGATACACTTTCCATTGCATTTTTGGTTTGCAAAATTTTGTATATAGATGGCAAACAATTCAGGTGTAGCGTTTTCACTTTTGTTCAGTATATTTCATTTGATAAAATTATATAGGCTCACAAATATATATTGCATTGCACCAAAATTGGTTTTTATCCATATTTCCTTTTATCTTATTAGACCCATGGAAAGTACCATTAAGTTTGATATAAATTTTTTTCAATAGTTTATAACGTATATTGACCCTACTGTCCAACGCAAAATTGGATTAGTTTTTTTTATATCTTATATATGACTTTGTATACATTCAAGTGTTAAAAATGTTGCCTGGGTTGCACATGCAATACAAAAATGGTGTTTCTAACAATATTCTTTGAAGCCTGACAAAATGGCTAATTGATTGGTATATACATGTAGGACATATACAGTGATAAATTCGACAAGAACATGTTCCAGAGTTAAATCTATACTCATAAAACAATTTGCGTGGGAAGTGTGGGTCTGTATATATAATATTGAGTGCTCTCAAAACATAGTGTCTGCCTGCTCAGGGCTCACCCTGCCATTAACCATTGTAGTCATTTGCTACTGAAAATGTAGAGTGACTACAAATATAAGTCATTGGCTAAAAGTACAGTCTAGGTGGTTCAAAAATTACATATTTGCTAAAAAGTGTATGTTTGATCAGCTTTTGGATTTTCACATATTGCTTTTATTATTCCTTTACACTTTATTATTGTGCCATATTTTACTCTTTGGATGCTGGATTTTTTCAATAGCATCCGGGTGTCAGGTAGTTTGGATTCAAATCAGGCCAAACATTTTGTCAGGCCTGATCTGGGTCCAAACTGTTTGCAATTTAGGTTATCAGCAGACAACAAAAGTCCCCCCTAGTGGGCAAAGAGTTAGATACAAAACAACTTTCTGGTTAAAACCTTGGCTGAAGTTAATTTCATTTGGCTCCAACTTTTTCTATTTGGCTAAAGTGTTGCCTACAACAAATTCAAAAATAAAGACTGGACGTTTCATATGAATCATCTTCTCTTTATCGTCAAACCTTATTTGATTTCTCGAAGAAGCAAAAAAAAAGAAAAAGAAATATTGCCTCCTGCAAATTGTTGATCAGCAATTTACAGCCTTTTCAATAGCCGGCAGCTGGATGCTTAGTTGCTTTTGATTCTTCTAGCCTTCCAGCTAAGCCATCTACTTTCTGGCAAATGTTACACATGAGCCGCTACATGAGATTTCAAACAATGTGGTATGCGCAACCAGCAAAGGCTCAGACCAGCCTGCGCATATGCCCAGTCTGGTCAGAGCTTTGCTAGTTGCTTAAATATTCTATGAATTTTAAGCTAAAGACTGAACAACATTTGGAGTTTGTAAGCTTAAAAGGAGGATGTACATGCTTGTCTGACTCTACACTTGTCAAAATGCCACATTGTTGGAAATAACGTGTCATGGCTCACATGTATTTGAAATCACCATGCACTCTGCCTTCTACCGGTAGGGGATCTAGAGGGGGTTCAGGGATTCACATTCCCCCTTTAAGAGCAAATTATTTCATTTTCATGGGTATATACAGTAAAACCTGTCAAAAGGAAGACCAAAAAATGGTTTACATGACCAATTATAGCCTAATGCAGGTTGAACGTATTGCAGAATGCTCCAATAGGGAGCATTCTGCAATACTTTCGACCTGCATTAAGCTACTATTTGTCATTTAGGTCTGTTTTGTAAATTTTTGAAATTGAGTGGCCACTTGAGACAGATATTACTGTAAAATCAGCAAATAAAACCCACCTTTAAACATCTGAACCCCATTTCCAGAAATTCTGGATCTACCCCTGCTTCTACTTGAGGTGATAGCCTACTTGAGGTGTTTAGCTTTCTACTTTAACACACTGGTAAATGTATACGTCGATTTGGTGGTATTTACGCGTATTGCCGGTACTTCATAAACCGGAAGTGGTAGATATTGGTGTCAATACTATATAGAAAAACATGCCATATGCATAAAGGACTATAAAATTAGATCATTTTTAAGTATTCAGTATGCACATGGCGATTTATGTAAGCATTTAGGAATAGATTCCAGTACCGATCTGGATGATCGGTACTCAAATCTATTCCTAAATGCCTCGGGACGGATTTTTCTTTCCCACCCTCACCCTCATGATGGATTCTTATATACTCATATGTGGTATTTGGTATTATCTCACAGGCCAGCTCAAATATTTGTACTAGGTTCCAGTAATGTTGATGTACATGTACAGTATATCTAAAAGGTAGGAAATGTTTTGCAGGCGAGTTTGAAGGGTGGAAATTGTGATGCTAATGTGCCGTACATGAGATACAGATTGACACAAGATGGGACTCCAGTAGGGAGCGATGTAGACTTTGACAAGGATGAAGACCATCTGTATGTGATTGCTGGAAAAAAGGTATGGTATTTGTTCTAAAATTTCGAACACTTTTCCAGGGAATAAGCTAGGGAGCAACTAGGGCAAAATAGTTACCCTAGGGGCTGAAATTTGGCCCTAAATGGGACCCAGGGAGAAGTGGGAGTCTCCCTAAAAAAAAACAGGCAGAGAGTTATTACACAACCAGGAATAGAGATTTTTCTTGAAGTATTTTCTGTTGTTAAACTATCCCTAGCACCAGGACACACTTCCACATTTAGGGCAATGGGTTTGGAGTGAGGAGTTTGTCAGTTTTCTTCCTAGTGGTAATTTTTTAACAGTTTATAGATTTGATGTTGCTACTTTCGCTTTCAATTTTCAAACATGCAAAATATTGTTTGAGGAAACTCCCAGTGTTAGCAAGGCAAGCAGTTTACTTGGGAGATAATTGTTTTTATTATAATTGAGTAGTTTTATTTATTTTATACTAAGCAGTGAAATCAATACATATCAAAAACAAATAAAAGTGATATCAAGCAAAAGTGAAATGATATGATATCAATCACTAGTGATTGATATTTAGAGATTATCTCGTGGCGTTTTGGTTATCGCTCAAAGTATCAACCTGAGACCCCATTATCAGCCCGAGAGCTTTAGCTCGAGGGCTCATAATGGTCGAGGGTTGATACTGAGGGCGATAACCAAAACCCCATGTTATAATCTGTTTATCACATATTCCATTTAACTATTTCAACGCGTTTGACGTAAAAAAAATGTAAGGAAAACAGAGGAATGGTGTAAATTTTGCCACTTGTTTACATCTGACGTCACCAAATGAGCAATGTTACGTGCTGAGCATGATAACCTCTCTCTGTTCAAAATACATGACTTCCGGTTATCATCACGGCAGGCTGATAACCAGTTGGCGGGAAAGAGCTTATCGCATATGCAGACTTTGGGTTATCACGGCAAAAAGTGTCTTAAATATGAGATAACAGCCTATATTTTCACTGTAGCGTTTTTTGGATTACCTCTGACTTTTCCATTCACTTACTGCAGCTCACTTCGAAAGTTAAAACGCCTATAAGTTTCTTATTTGTGAACAATAACATCAAGTGTGGGTAGGCATTTTCTTAGTTAGAACACGAGGAACATTGTGGTACCAAAATAATTCCGATTTGCTGAAATTATTTGATTTTGCATTTTCAGCACCTCCCGCTTCAGTGAGTGAGGCATTGCATGGCACCTACTACGTAAAGTCATCATACATTTATGATGTCATTTATGACGTCACTTGTCTCGCACCGTTTGACGCTGAATAAATTTCTTTTTATCTGTAAGTCCCAATGACTATACATTGATCCAGATATTCTGTCACAAATACTCCTTTGTCTTCTTTATGTAATTGTGATTCAGCTTGAAGCATGGCTAATTGATTAACCGTAAACCTTCTAAAAAGTATAAAATAAAAAGAAAATTTACTTTTTTCGAGGTAAATACCAAATATATTGCATCTCGTGAGTTGAAAACATCGAAATTTTCACTCGTGCTTTGCACTCATGAAATTCTGATGTTTTCAACTCACTCAATGAAATATATTTGGTATTCACCACAAAAAAGTAAATATCCTCTTTGTAATATAAAAACAAACTTTTGTTACAAACTCCCTGCAAATATCTGATATTTGATCTATTTCAGTTGACTAAATTTCCATTAAAATCATGTGGGGTCTACAGCGAATGTTCAACGTGTGTGCGCTCAAACGATCCACAAGGCTGTGGCTGGTGTGGTGATGTGTGCACCAAGAGGGCAGAGTGTGACGAGAAAGTTACAGAATGGTCACATGACACATGTAACCCATACATTTCATCGGTTAGTATCCTGTTAGCATATAAGAGGTGATCCAGATTGATATTTTGTTAATTCTTTTTTTTAAAAAAAAATATTTGTTGTGATTCTCATTAGAGCCAATGTTTTCAAAACTCATTGGAAACTTATGTTTTCAAAAGAGAACTAAAAAAAATAACATAAAGCACAGTGCCACATGCTATAAAACTATAAACATCTGTGCATTAACCCTATATTTACTAATGAATTAGTCTTTCTGTTTTGATACAATAAACTTGGGATAGTCCATTGTACATATCAAGGGGTATCGGGTTATAGTTTTAAAAAAATATTGTATTCTAATCTTTTGTCTGAAGATCTTTTTTTACCTTTACAAACAGTGTAGACACTGTTGTGCCTAGAGTGCAGCATTGCGGGATTCCCACGATTTTACCGTCGATGTCCCTTAAAAATGCACCCAGTGTGGGCCTACGGGCGCACTCTCGAAAAATCCGCTGATTTTTCGTTATTTAAACCCTGTTTACATATTTAGTGTAACCTAGTAAAGGGAGGTAAAAAGCACAATTTAGACTGTGCACATGTATTTACCAATGATAAATGTTGCATTGGATATGATTTCTAAACCAGTCAAATACATCAACAATGGCAGAAAAAGCGAATTTGGGAGCGCAGTGGCTCAGTGGTAGAGTGCTTGACTTGAGACCGAAGGGCCGCGGGTTCGAGCCTCACCGGCGTCACTGCGTTGTGGTCCTTGAGCAAGACACATTTATCCTAGCTTAGTACTGGTTCAACCCAGGAAGACCCGTCCCTGTTTAACTGAAAGATTGTTGATGGGACGTAAAGAATCAAATCAAACAAAAAGCGAATTTTATTCAGCTGAAGGCCAGACAAAGCTATTTTAATGTAAAATAGAATATTTGCTGGGGAATTCAAATTTACTGCAGTGTAGAAATTACTTCACTGTTATCTGCACCCCTTCTAGAGGCAAAACTATCGACATTGAGCTTTAATTTAGATAAAAATGAACAGAAATTTCGGGAAAACTGTATTCAACTTAACAGGTAAAAAATCAGATGGATTTGGTGTGTCCCCCAGAATTTGCAAATGTCCCTCTGAAATTCAGGTAGGGGGACACAGGTATCTATCCCCCAGAAATCTTTACCGAGGTACAACATAGTTGGCCATCCAGAGCCTGAAAAAAAAATTCTGTTGGCATTTTTGAGTACATTTTGGCATCCATGCTCAAAGTGTATCTTGATGTGTTTTAAGAAGGATAGGGGTGGATGCCAAGTCTGGAAATGCCCCAAAGTCCCAGAATTAGGTCAAAGGTCAACTGAGTGCAAATTCTTGTATATACGTCAGATTTTAGCGTTTTTATCAATTAGCTATCCAAAATTATGATTAAAAGTAATGCGAAATCTCTTATGGATAATACAGCCATGCTATATAAACAAACAGCATCATCAAGGCATGATGTGTGTTTGGATCAAAGGTCATTTAAGTGCAAAATCGGTGAAAATTGTAGCAATATTTTATGTATATAGGGACAAAATTCAAATTAAAGGTTCCCTTCTACCCTAATGGAAGAATTTTTTATTGCTATCCTGCTAGGTATGTGTCTGTCATGTTTGGAAAGCAACGATTCACTAAGTTTCCCGCGGTCAAATAATCGTAAAAGGCATGTAAAGTATGTTACTGTATAAAATGAATTAAAATGTAATACAACTAAGAATAACTATTTCATTTTAAAGAAATAATTTCTTTTGCTTAATGCTTTATATGAAAACTTCATTTTATGCAATTATCTATCATTTTTACATAAGATGTGTTTAAGTTGTTACTTACGTTACATTTTACCATCTGAAATTGAGTCATTTCTCAAAGGTATATGTTCCTAGCTACAGCTTTCATGAAGGACTTGGTCATTATCTCATGCTTATAGGACTAAAATATATTTCTTTTCTCCTTTCACACATGTGTTGTGTTTGTTCCCATCTATGAATAATTGTAAAACACTTTTTACAAGGCCACTACCTGCTAATTGCTTATACTAAGCATAGCTTCATGAAATCACGAAGACAAAGCCTCCTTTCATAAAACACCAGGCGTGTTGAAACTATGATACAATATGGTAAATACCATATACTGGAAGGAAAATATCCTCAAATTGGTCTTCACATCGGCCTGTTAGCAGATGGTAACATACATAACAGAAAGCTAATATACAGGTACATTTCTAATAATGACGATCCAGTGAAAACAATGTTAACTTTTTGTGGGTTATATCATGGAAATAGCCCTGACATTAAGGGTAATCCTCACTATATATCTTTTAACATTTAATTGTAGGGGTGTCCTTTCATTTGCACATATTAATGAAATGATGTTGATTCAAAAGCAGCATTTCTTTGAAATCAGGATGCTTGTGTAAACGTATTCATCCATATATAGAAGCAGTATAGATATGATATTAAAGGTTACCTCTAATTTTAAGATACCATAATATATATGTCTATGTCTTTCACAGCGCAACTTTTTATACATTGTAATTGTTTCAGTGTCGATAAATTCAATTCTAAGTATCAGTATTAAACATATTTTGCTTATTATTTTTTGCAATGATGATAGAGATCAAATGCTATGAGGTTATTGGCATGTGCTGCTTTATGTTAGTCTTTTTAACTGTAAAATGCCAATGCAAGTTTTATTCCAAATTAAATTTACCTAAAACAGATGTCTGGTGACTTCTTGGGAACACAGGCATTCGCCATATTGGAGCACCTGATGATTTGATTGTGTTCATAGTTTTCCAACAGTTTGGGGTCATTTCGTAGTATTTAGAGTAAATGTGTCCTGAAATGGTTATCTTATATGTACATTTACTAGCATAATCAATTGGTTTAACATTCTCCAATTTGCTTGATGTATATAAGATCCTAAAGTAGTTAAATCGCCTGTTCTAGTGTAGAATCTATCTGTTAACCATGGCAATTTGCTTAGACAGGGATTGATTGCATATAGGGTAGGTGACTTACATTTATGTATACATCTACTGCTCGTAGATACAAGTGCAATATATCAGATTGGATAGCACTTGTAACTGGTAACATACTCGAAATATGTAGTCTTAATATGGCATTACTCTTGGAATAAAACTAAACTACTTTCCTTTCACTATATACAGGCAGTCCTCAAACAGTGTTAGTTTTCACAAATATCTACAAGGATATAGGTACAAGAGTGAGCAAGTTAATGCTTAAAATGCTTTCTGTAAGCTGTTGTAAGCAATTTTGTTCATATTTTTGATGGTTTTGCATATATTTAAGACTATCACAATAAGCCTTATTTAGTAAACCTTTTAAAACCAACAAAAAGACCATAACTCACTTTTCATAGGACATATATAAAACAGGGACTAGGGTTACAAATGACTCAACAAAATCAAATAGTGCATAAACAAAACTAAAAACAAACTACCTTGAGAATAAGAAAAGCAAAGATATCAGCTGCGTGTGACACTACTTTTTCAACATTTAGTTTAATCTGTGAGTTTCAGAGATGCAAACCATACTGGTGAATTTTGGGAGTCATGTTTTTGTTTTATGCGTCAGAAAAAAACAGTCAACTGATCTTTAAAATAAAGTATCACCAACGTTCGAGTGATTTGTTGTTTATGTGACCATGAAATATGTTCAGATGTTTTACAAGACTGCAACATGGCTCAGGTAACTTTACCTCAACCAACCTTAGTCTAAGATAATTAACAAGGAGAATAGTTTCTATCAGAATTGCTGCAGAATATAATAAGATAATCATCATTACAATATATGAAATCTAGTTCAACAAAACATAGAAATTTTAATGGGGACAGATGATAAATTAATTTTATTATGTAATTGCCAACAGTGAAAATTAAAAGAATTCAGCATACAAGGAAAATCTTTAATACTAGATCTATGTAACACCATGTATTTGGACATAAACCATGCTGGTTCTGTACTATGAAAGCTTTGGTTGATGTTATATTTGCAATCTTCAAAAACCTATACATGCTCTAGAAGACACTGAGCACTACCCCTGCCTTAATTCCTGCCTTGCCTCTAAATGTTTGAAATATTGCTATGCCATTTTAAGTAAATTATTGATATATAGTCAATATTTAAATCATGATGTAGATTGCATGTTTATCATTATGTACCATTGGTAGAAATCTGAAAACTGCAATATGAATGTAAAAGAGCCAAGCAAATCGCAAAAAGTAATTGAGTAAGACCAGGAAATGCCACATTCACATATTGCAGACCAACCCATGGCACTCTTTTTAAATCAAGTCTTATATAGAGTAAAATGTGTGTAGTATATGTGAGCGAATTGGGTAGAGCAGACCCAAATTTTATATAAGCCTAACAACAATTTACTACCTTTATCCATTTATGTAGGGCACCTTTTGTTACCTACGTTACCTCATTAATATATGTGCAGCAATTTTAGATCCATTATTGTTAATATAGTTATATTTTGATTTCATTTTGAAAGATATTTTGCCAATTCCAATGCAATGCAAATAGAAAAATTAATCTGTAAGCAGCTATGCATTACATGCTGGAGTCGGTACAAATCACATGCTAATTAACATATTTAAATATTTACTTGATTTCACTTCATTGCAAGTTAAAAGTTATAAACAACTTCAAATATATAAAATTGAACCTTTTCAATTAGAATATAGATCAACATCATGTATATTTCAGGTCAGGTATCATGGTTTATTCTAATACATGTAATTTGTAAAGTCATTATCTGCAATTTAGTATAAAGTGTAACATAAGTATCGCTGACGAGCAGAGATACATATCACAGATGTATGCAATTGATTTTAATGT
This sequence comes from Loripinus fragilis, assembly GCA_964019695.1. NCBI lineage: Eukaryota > Metazoa > Mollusca > Bivalvia > Lucinida > Lucinidae > Loripinus > Loripinus fragilis. The sequence continues at coordinate 51,578,244 of OZ026520.1, forward strand.
CTAGTTTAAACATTTAATGATTAAACTGTGTCACTAATACTATTAAAATAAATCAACATTAGCCTTGTATTGTGTGAACTGTTATTTTCAATGTCAGTAGGGTAACGTTGATTACAGGTGATTTATAGAAAAATTACCACAGAAAAGTTATTAAATTATGGGTTTCTGAGGCCCCAAGACATGTCCCAAACTGAAAAAAGTTTTACTTTCTGAGAGGTGCAGCAAACTCTCAAAGTAGCCCATATATCTCAGTTTAGTCCAAATGAGGGAGAATTTTCGTCATAATTGCACAAAACTTACGATGTTTGTCTTTGAAAAATCCATAAAAGGATGCTTCCAAAGGGGTTCTTTAAATAATAAACATGTTAATTTAAGCCTACTGAAAGACTTCTACCCTTTTTAGAGTTTAAAAAACATCTTGTTGTTGGACCAGAAAAAAAAGAAACACAGTTTGTACAAATGCTCCAATTATTGCACTTGATGACCTTTGACCCCATTTTAAAGTCGACATATGATAATTTAGTTATAAAAAACATTTTCTCAATGTTTTTCAGACTTAAAACTATAAGAATACAAAATTTGGTTTAAAATGAAATATGTTAACATATAAAAAGTTAAAGTTGTTTTACAGTAGTACATATTTTATCATTTTTGCACTCAATGACCTTTGACCTAATTTCTGGCCTTCATATGCAAATTCAGACTTGGCATCCACCCCTAAGGCTTTGTATACATGCTAAATATTATGTTAAAAGTGGTCTTACAAATGTACTCAAAAATGCCAACAAAACCAAAAATATGCATCTTTTTTCGATTCGGATTGCCAACTAACACTGGTAGACCCTCATGAAGTGCAGCAATATGCTGCATTTCATCAGGGTCTTCACTGATTGCAAAAGTACTCCTTTTAGGGGTTTCCCATATACAAAGGGTTAACACGTAAAAATCCACATTTTAACAAGTACATAGTCACCTGCTGCTACAAAAAGGCTTCACTTATTTCAATACACCTATTTCAGGTAACAACATTTTACAACAGCTGATCTGTTAATCGCTTATATATAGCTTGGTCAGGGAAGATGGCTATTAATGAAAACGTCTCACCAGGTGAAGACTGTGAAAAGATATAGTGCAATATTTTTCCAAATTTTTGCAATAATATTGATCAAATGTTATTTTTCAATGCATTAATCTTCACCAGGTTTCTTGGGAGATGTTGAAAATTTCGGGCTTCATCCACAGGCTTGAAAAGTACTTGAATTTAGAGGGCTTTCTTGAAAAGTACTTGAAAATAAAATCTGCCTTGAAAAGTACTGGAAAATCACACAAAAGCCTGGAAAAGTCCTTGAATTCTACTTTTTTCTGTAGGACTTAGCACTGTTGATAGAGATCTAAGTCAGTGTAAAATTATTGTGCCTTTATGCATATCAGGCCTCGAGATAAGAGTGCGTATTTGAAAATTATTTTTCTTATTTCTGAAGCAAAACATATGTTGTGGGTACTCAAAAGAACTGTCTTGACGAGACGGTTCTATTGAGCACCCAAAACACATGTTAAAACTGATGGGTAAGGAAATATTTTACAATTGTATGCTGATGTTATGCCTATCTGGACCTATGGCATATGCTGCACCAAATATAGGCACAACAATTTTATAATAATTTTCTAGTACTAATTTCTCCATTATCTCAGTCTAGCATTTCTGAAGTAGAATTTGAACACTTAAATTTGGATTTTTCATACACTTTTAGTCCTTGAAAACTGTAGGATAGTCTTTATAAGTCCTTGAAAAGTCCTTACAGATACAGATTCAAATAAGTCATATGACTTTCTTCTGAATCCCATTGTATAGTGGTTGTATTGTAATCATATTCTGTGTTGCTTTGTATACTTGTCATTTATTATACAAATAAAATAAAGTTTAAACCAAAAGTCCTTGAATTTTACTCAAACTTGCCTGTATGAACCCTGACCCTTGATTTTGAACATCTTTCTTGAGGCCTGGCAAACATTGATGCATGAAATATCATCTTTGCTCACTATTGTAAATAATAATAATGTCATAGGTTACAACTGATGTTACATCTTTCAGTTGCAGGGTTTTCCCTCATATTTTAATTGGGAGACATGTGACTCCTAAAATTTCTGAGGACATGTGAAAATTTTAGAGGACGTATTAAAATTTCATGCTTTTTAGCTCACCTAAGCTCAACATGCTCATGGTGAGCTTTTAATATCATTGGGTGTATGTTATCAACAATTGCTCCAAACAACATCACCTCTTAAACTACTGCCAACCATTGCAGAAATAAACCTTATATGACCATCTTTGATAATTGTTCAATTAGTTTCAGTCTGTTGCATAACTAAGTCAAATGAACTAAAAAAAGGGTTTTTGGAATGAATTCTTTAAAAGTCTTGTCTGAAATCTCAAGTCCAAGAGCCTTGATATTTGATATGTAGCTACACTTAGTAGACTTCTGCCAAGTTTGTTCAAATTGTTGTCCTGGGGTAAAAATGGCCCGACCCATGGTTCACATGTTTACATAGGCTTATAAAGAAAGCATAAAAATATTTTTGTCTGAAACTATAAGGCCAAGAGCATTAATATTTGATATGTACAGTTAAACCTGTCTAAAAAGAGGACCTAAATTCGTTTTCAAGACTGATTATCGCATAATGTAGGTCAAAAGTATTGCAGAATGCTCCAAGGGGAGCATTCTGCAATACTTTAGACATTCATTAAGCTACCATTTCTCATTAAGATCTTTTTTATGAGTGACCGCTTTAGAACGGTTTTACTGTAGCATCACCTAGTAGACCAAGATTGTTCAAATTAAAACATTTTTGTACTAATAAAGTGTTTTTCAGGCAAAATGCTTAAATTCTTCTATACCTCACCTTGTTGAGTTTTTTTCTTCCTCAGTTTAGTCCTAAATCTGGACCCACAGAAGGTGGAACCCCCTTGACAATAAAGGGGAATAACTTTGGTCATAAAGATGTCAATGTTTTCATTGGAGACAGCGTGGAGAAATGTTCTGTCACAGAATCTAACAATACAGTGTAAGTTGGTCTGGTATCCTTCAACTCTTTAACCAAATTAGCTAAAGTGGTGTTGTTCACTTAAATCATGGCCACTGTCATGTGTGGTAGACACTGCAGAAAAATGAAAACTACTGCAAAATTGTCCGTACACATATACATATATCTAGTTTTATGCTCATGTCTTCTAGGGGTAGATTTATATTTATAGTATCATGCCTTATTTGATCCCTTAAAGCAGCTATGAAATTTTAAAATGCTGTCTGCTGCTAATGGTTGCTTAGAGGGTTGAGTCACAGCCCTTTATACAGGTTTCTCCATCTATGAGTAAAATGGACAAATCCTTATCGCCACCAGTGTTTGTTTTGTCCAGAAAATATCTGTTTTTTATGTCTGCTGCATATATTCAAGTGCACTTCAGACTAGATTTTATCATGAAAGCAAACACTATGTTTTCAACTCAGGAGATGAAATATATTTGGTATTTACTAAAAAAATGTAAGTTTTCTTTATATTTTATACTTTTTTAGAAGATTTACAGTTAATCAATTTGTTAACCATGCTTCAAGCCGAATCACAGTAAAGTAAAAGAAGAGGATGGAGTATTTGTGACAGAACACATGATCTATAGCCATCAGGACTTACAGAAAAAAAGAAATTTATTCAGCATCAAAGTGCAAGACAAGTGACGTCATAAGCGACGTCATAATTTGTTGATGCTGTTGCATAGCATAGGTTACATGCATTGCCTCACTCACTGAAGCGGGAGGTGTTGAAAATTCAATATCGAAAAATTTCAGCAAATCTGAATTATTTTGGTACCAAAATGTTCCTCATGTTCTAACTAAGAAAATGACTGCTACCCACACTTGATGTTTTTGTTCACAAATAAGAAAGTTATAGGCGTTTGAACTTTTGAAGTGAGCTGCATTTTAATTTAATAATAATAAGTGAAGAGGTGATCAGAGGTGAAAGTCAGAGGTGATCAAAAAAACACTACAGTGAAAATATAGGCTAGTCACTAGTGATTGATATCATTTTTATTTGTTTTTGATGTACATTGATTTTACTGCTAAGTATAAAATAAAAATGCTCCCTTGGAAGCATAATACAAGTGCACTTCAGACTAGATTTTATCATGAAAGCAAACACTGTAAACCCTGATAAAACTGCTCCCATGGAAGCAGTCTGATCTGGGTCTGTATTGTTCGCAATATAGGCTACCTATAACATAAGCAGATGAGAGAGCAGGTCTTTAGTTAAGTGTGTGTAACAGAAAAATAATTTTCTTATTTCTCAAACAAAACATGTTGTGGGTACTCAAAAAAACTGTCTCAATGAGACGGTTCTTTTGAGCACCCAAAACACATGCTAAAAATTAGGAGGAAGAAAATATTTACAATTTTACTCTGAAAAATTTTGTTTATCTAAATCTATGAGAGAGTAAATGACAGAAGTTGCGACTGGCAGGAAAAGGGTTATTATATATTTATAAGGTGCCATGAACAAATTTGATATCCAATTTAGTAAGTTATAAGCCACATCATAGGTTTTCTGCAGAAATAAGCGAAAAAATGAAAGGTTGATAACCCTGATATAACTAAGATAGACTTTTTGAAATTTCAAACTCTCGTTGCCTGCCAAAGGGGTCTAGACAAACAGCCCAGAGGCAGGTCAGACTAAACTGGGTCTTCCTTGTTTTGTTTTCTGAATACCAGCCTGATAATGAACATTTTATTCTTGCATAGAAACCTATTCGTATAGCTGTTTTAACCTATTGTTAAATGAACGAAAATCCATGTTCAAATCAGGAGATTCACGTGCTGTTTGAACATGGGTTTGAACCTTAAAATACTTCAAATAAACCCTACTTTATACCACAAGCTCCAACTTTAGCTTTGACAAGTTCAAGAAAAGATGTTAAACAACTGGTATATTTTCAGATTCTGCAAAATGCAGATAATATTTTTTTTACTCAGTGATAATTCTGCTGTGATCCTTTTTCCAAAGGTCTAATTGTATTACAGGCACAATAGCCTCCTGTAATTTAAAATAAATAAATACTCGTTCTTGACAGGGGCCACATTTCCTAGTTCCAAGGATGATTTCTGTGCTTGTGGTTAGAACTGAACCCCTAGTTATTTACATTTATATATAAAAAGCGCTGCAGACCTGACTGATCATTTTGCCGATGCTTTTGTTCGCAAAAACGTTGCCCACAGCTATGACATTGTGAGGAAGTTATGACGTTTGAAAGTTTACGCCATTTTGTTTTGAAAAATTCAGTGTAAGAAAATGGATATTTTAATGTTTTAACAGCGTTTTCAGTGTGAATTGTGTTGGAATAAGGTAAAATATGCAAGAAAAATGATCACACATGTTTGTATCATAGCATTTCACACTTGCCGGGTCCCTCAGGAGATGTTTGAGCACTCGGCCTATCAGCCTCGTGTTCAAACACCTTCCTCGAGACCGGGCAAATGTTAATGCATGAAATAACATGTGTGATCCCTATATTCTAGCACAGATAGAGAAAAGTGTTTAAAAATTAACCCTAAAAGCACCAATCACAACTATAGCAGACATCAAAGTTTTGCAACACCTTTCCTAATTTTCGAAAAAAGTAAGGCATGATATTACATGAGAATCGTCTGCCAACAGGCGATTCTCATGAAATATCATGCCTTATTTGTTATTTTTGAAAAAGCAGCAAAATTTGAAATTGTCGTCTGCTGCAAATTATAGGTGGCACTCAGGGTTCACACAGGCTTGATAAGTACTTGAATTTAGAGGGCATTCTTGAAAGGTCCTTGAAAATTAAATATGCCTTGAAAAGTACTGGAAAATCACTCAAATGCCTTGAAAAGTCCTTGAATTCTTCTATTTTCTGTAGGACATAACACTGTTGATAGAGAAGTAAATACAGTATAAATTTGTTGTGCCTTTATTTGGTGCAGCAAATGCTGCACCAAATAAAGGCACAACAATTTTATACTAGTTTTCTAGTACTGATTTCTCCATTATCTCAGTCTAGCATTTCTGAAGTAGAATTTTAACACTTAAATCAGGATTTTTCATAAACTTTTAGTCCTTGAAAACTGTAGGATAGTCTTGAGAAGTCCTTGAATAGTCCTTGAATTTTACTCAAACTTGCCGGTATGAACCATGGCACTTTATGGTTACTTTGTGTCCCTTTCAGAATTGTGTGTTCCACCTATAAGACAGATCTGGAAGGCAGCTTCCCCATAACAGTTGAAGTAAGAGATCTTGGACTTGAAACACTGAAATATAAAGTTAATGGATCAGCAAAAACTGTCACTCTGCTCTTCCAGTATAAAGTAAGTAACACATGCCTCGAGGTTATAAAACTTTTTCATGCTCAACTCAACTGAGCATGATATTTCAACTGCTCATAAAAACTTAATTACCGGCAAATGAAGAAGTTTCTTGTTTTAAGTATCTCAGATGCTGTATTAATCATGCTGAGAAATGTTAAAATGCCAACATTTATGAGCAGGATAAATTTCATGCTCAGCTGAGTTGAGTATGAAAAAAGCTTTATAACCTCGGGGCCAGGCATATACTCTTTGTTAACCCTTACCATGATGCATAGTTTTTGTACTACACTCCTCCCCAATTTTTACCCAACTTAATTGCAGGATTCCATTTACTAGCACATAATTACATGCAGAGTGTAAAACAGTGGGGATCCTGACCAGCTGGCTTCTTAGAAGCCAGCTGATCTGGATCTACATTGTTTTCAAAACAGGATATATCCAGGGTCAGCACCATAAGATTGCAAAATGATTTGGGTCTCATTGCACAAGTGGCTCAGTGGTGGAGTGCTTGATTGGAGACCGAGGGGCTGCGGGCTAGAGCCTCACCAGCCTCACTGCGTTGTGTCCTTGAGCAAGACACATTAATTTTAGCTCAGGACTGGTTCCACTCAGGAAGACCCGTTTCTTGATAACTGAAATATTGTTGATGGGATGTAAAGAATCAGATCAAACAAAAGCGTCATTGACAAAACATGTCTTTAAGGTTTCCAACAAAGGAAGACTCAAACTAGACTGCTCAGCTACAGAGACTAGCTAGAATATTGTCACGTTTAGCTATAACACTTGCCAGAATATGAATAACAAAGGTGCTGAACAGAATGTGGGGATGCACAGGCTGGTCTGGGCCTTTGTTGTTCACATGCAACAAATTCAGGCTTTCTTGCATCTGGGCCCATTTACAGTTCAGTTAAACCTGTCTAAAACGACCACTCTCAAAAAGACAAAAAAATGGTTTATAGACCTAATCGCTTAATGCAGGTCAAAAGCATTGCAGAATGCTCCAAGGGGAGCATTCTGCAATACTTTTGACCTTCATTAAGCTACCATTTGTCATTAAGCTCTTTGTTATGTCTATTTTGAGCACAGAGATTTTGAGAGGCTGTTTTAGGCAGGTTCTACTGTAATCAAAACAAAATCTCTAGTCCCTAGGGCATTGAATTTACAGATTTGGGTTTTATTGGATCACGATATAACCTAGCAGGGAAATTCCCAAGAAATATATTACCAAAAAATGTCAGGTAAGTAGGACCAATTGAAAATTTGTTAACTTCTTTATTCAAAGGCTCTAAGGGTTGGTGTCAGTTACAAGCAAAAGTATACTGCAGATTTTGGAATTTTTCGCGTGATCTTTTTCCCTGAATTTTCTATTTCCGAATTATTCGCAAAGTTTTGAATTCGCGAGCAAGCATTCGTGTGGTCTTCATTTCCGTGGGTTGAAACTAGGCATGCAAATTGTAATTATCATTGTCTCTTCGGACACACAAAGAAAATCACTGGTACATGTCTGAATCAATGATCAGGTATTTTTAGCGTAATTGATCTATTATCTTTTGCTTGTCCAAGCCATCAATTCAACACTATTGTGTGGTATCACAAAACGTCTATTGTGTAACGGTTGAACACTCACTTAAACGACCTTGATTTGCGTAATCTTTTCATGTTCACTAACAGTTTAACTTGACCTGTAAACCACACTGGTTGGTGTTTATTTCTTTTTACTGAAACACAAATGAATACACAAATATTGTTTCATCTAAAACAGTTACAGACTTGTGAATAAAGTTAGTGAGCGAGTGATAGGACATTAAGGTTCAATATTCGTTCGTTCCGCCTCTTTCAAAGGTCTTAAACGATCAGTGTAACTCACTTCTGAGAAAGCCAATATTAGCGATAACTTTGAATTTGTGAGGCATCTAATTCGCCAATATATGTGAAAATTAAGTTCTCGCGAATATTTCCCAATCTACAGTAACCACTAAGTACATGTACTGGTTAATATATACGCAAACCACTAAGTACATGTACTGGTTAATATATACGCAAACTTTACCACGTGAACAGCTTCTTGGTTTGTTAATAGCATTTTCTAATGAACATCCCGCACTGGATCATCAATCAATTTTCTTAGATTCGGTTGTATTTGATAAAGTATCTACTGCAATTAGATTTACCGCGGACATGCTCAACTGACAGTATCTTATGATAGGGAGCATTTTTTTTCAAATTCTTTGCGAATCGGGCCCTAGCAGACAGTGGCTCAACGGGCCATAAAAATGTCCTGAATATTGTCTCACTTAGTCACTGCTTGGAGCAATTATATACCTGCATTTTTAAGGCATGTCTTAATATTTGGTGGAGATGCATGTGTGGCTTAAAACTTCTTTTGTTTACTTCATGTCGGCATGTGTATCAATGCGTACGTGATGATTGGCAGTTATGTCTTGTGTGTGTCAATTCATTAATTACACACTTGCAACTGAAGATAATGTTGGTAATATACCAGACTGCGCATGTTGCAATCACTTTCTAATTACTTGAAATGAATTCTATCACAACACCCAACCAAACAATTTCGAATATTCGCACAAGGTACAAGTTTTTCAGTGAAAAATATCAGTGATTTTAACGATCTGAATAATGAAAAAAAAATTTGGAAGTTCCGTGTAAACGGAATCATTTCTGTTATTGGAACTCGTGTAAACGTTTACTAAATTTCATAAATGTGGCAGCCCTAGTGATTAGGTTCACTGGCCATCTCAACATGACCATAGCTGTTGACTGAATTGTAAACTAACAAACAAAACAAAACTACTCCAGCAGAATAGTGAAGTTTCAGATGAGTCAGTAAACCAGCTATATTCAGGCCTCATACTTTTCATGCTTCTGCATGATTTCAGGCTTTCACATCTTGAATTTTACATGATTTTAGGCTTATTTTTGGATGTTAGCACATATGAAATATTTCAATGTTTTGACATGAAAAACTTGGTCAAAAAAGTAACTAAAATCAACCAATTTGTCATGTTTATTTCATGCTTCCCTATAGTAGCTAATACAGTAAAACCTTTCTTAAGCGGCCCCTCAAAAATAGAAAAAACAAAGGTCTTAAAGACAAATGGTAGCTTAATGAAGGTTGAAAGTATTGCAGAATGCTCTCTTGGAGCATTCTGCAATACTTTTGACCTGCATTAAGCAATAATTGGTTTTGAAAATCATTTTTTGGTCTTCTTTTTGAGTGGCCGCCCAAGGCAGGCTTTACTGTACAATACAATTTCAAAATACATTGTAGTTATTTTCTTTTGACTGACTAAATTTATGCTTTCTCATGCCATTTTTCAAAATACAAAATAGATTCCAGGAGAGTGAATTTGGCATCTTAAGAAAGAGCTCAAATTATTTTTTGGCCAGGGGCCTTTGCTCCCTGACCCCCCTGCCAAGGTGTTGCCTGTGGCCCCCACACCCAGACTGCTTAAATAATTCTCAGGCTTTTGATTATTGCTCAAGTATGAGGCCTGTATGTTGCATGATAATAAAAACACCAATGGTTAGTGAATTCTTGTAGACCCATTTCAGTTGGTGATTAACCACCTTCATCTGCTTCCATCTTCTGTGAGTGCAAACAGCAATGGCATGGATGAGACTGCTCGAATGAGCAGTCTCACCCAAGCCATTTGCTGGTACCTATATATTACAGGTGCCATTTCACACAAATACAGTAAATTTTGTAAAAAATTGGACACTAGTTGCCTACCAAAAATGCCAAGACAATCAGTGCAGACCCAGATCAGACTGCTTCTGAAGAAGCAGTCTGATCAGGGTCTTCCCTGTTTGCTTGTTCTGACAAGCATTTTGTGAATTCCAGCCCTGACAACCAACATTTTATTTGAGAATAGAAGGAAAAAAGTGTTCAAAACATTAGAACATTTACTGTAGGCTTTATTGTTGTTTATTTTTCAGACTCCTACATTAGTGAGTGTTTTCCCTACCCTGGGTCCAGTGTCAGGAGGAACAAAGGTTACAGTAGTGGGAACCAGCTTAAACATAGGCCAGAAGATCACTGTGGAGCTGGGGAGTATTCCATGTGATATCAAAGGGTTGGTTTTTTACCCAACTTCAGCTGAAGGCTAGGAGTCAAGCACCTTAGCTCAGCTGGTAGAGTGTTGTAAATTCAAATCCCAATGTCTGCGGGGGTGTTATCTTGAGCAAGACACTTTTTCTCACTGCTTAGAACTGGTTTCAGCCCAGGAAAACCCCTCAAAATGACTTAATATTTTTTGACTGCAATGTAAAGCATCAACTTGTATAAAAACTTTCATTGACAACTACATTATTCATCTTCAGTGTTTATAGGGAAGCTTCAAGGCAGCTTGAGTTATTCCCCAAATTCCATATATAGCATCTAACTGAGGAGTTCAGTAAAACTGTTTTTATCGCAGTCATTTCCAAACATTGGTTATTATAGCACTTTAACACCACAATCCTTTCTTGAGTGGAAGTAATAAATTTACTATAGCAGAGTAGAATTAGATCAGATATTGTTCAATGCAGCATCTTATCAGGGTCTGGCCTAATAATTTGTTTTCCTGTATCTCCAGAATGAACATGACAGTGATTCAGTGTGAGACCCAGCGTGCTCCGACGCTGCTTGGAAGTGGAGGTCGGCGGCGACGTAAAGCAAGACAATATATTATCAGTGTTCAGATAGATGGGGAAACAATGACCCACTCTGAGCCATTTCAGTATATGCCAGATTCGGAAGTTACAGAAATATATCCTGGTTCAACCATACACAGGTCAGCCCATTTCTGATAGTTCTGTCTATTAACTTTTGTCTTGATGAGCCCCAACTGGGGGTCAAGCTGGATCTCTCAAACAGGGAGAGGTTTAGCAGCTTTTAATATAGGGATCACACATGTTTTTTCATGCATTAACATTTGCCGGGTCCCGAGGATGCTGTTTGAACACGAGGCCGATAGGCCGAGTGTTCAACATCATCTGAGGAACCCGGCAAGTGTTAATGCAATGAAACAAGCATGTGTGATCGTTATTCTTGCATATTTTACCTTATTCCAGCTCAATTCGCACTGAAAACGCTGCTTAAACATTAAATTGTCCATTTTCCTACACTGGATTTCTCTTAACAAAATGGCGTCGGCTGTGTACTTTCGAACGTCATTACGTCATAACCGTACGCAACGTTTTCGCGAACAAAAACATCAGCGAAATGATCAGTCTGGTCCGCAATGCGTTCCGTATATAACGTCATGCAAATAATGCAGGGTTCATTTTAAGTATTTTCAGGTTCAGACTCATGTTCAAACATCACGTGAATCTCCTGATTTGAACATGGATTTTCGTTCATTCGACAATGGGTGTAAACAGCTATACGAATAGATATCTATGCAAGAAGTTTCGTTCGATCGTGGTTCTCTATGTTTTATGAAGAAATAAGAAAAATATCATAATTTTTTATTGGAAAAACATAGGTTAAGCTAAACAAAATTTTTAGCATAAAATTGTAATTATTTTCTTACCCATCAATTAAAACATTTGTTTTGGGTTCTCAAAAGAACCGTCTTAATGAGATGGTTCTTTTGAGTACCCACAACGTATGTTTTGGATAAGAAATAAAATTTAAAATTTTTTGTTACACACTCTTGACTTAAGTCCTGAAAACATTGATTTTCAATTGGAAAAAGCCTTAAGGTCTTATCTATGTCTATGAATTAATCTGTCATAGAGTATCTTGTCATCAGAGATCAAACGGTTTATTCCTGTTTCTCCCACTTTAAGAATTTCATATTCCTGTTATTCCCACTATGTAAAATTGAGGACAACTTACCTGTATAGTATAGTCTGTTTCAGAATTATTTTACTTCTTCACAGTAAATCCATTAATCCGGTCCGAGGTCGTGATCAGTATCCAAACCGTTTGACACTCTGGGTCCGTGGTTTAAAATATTTATCTTTGTATCGGGGCAAGCAGCGCAGGCCCCGCTGGAATAGGTGTTCTGATTGTGTGTTTTCAGTAACAACCTTTTTCAGAGAATAAGTTCTTAATACTCTTTTATTGATATCATGCGTGGATCCAGAGGGAGGGAGGGTGTCCAGACCCCCCCCCCCCAAACACACCCCCCCCCCCCCCCCTGAAAAATAACAAAAATACGGTGTTTCTTAGCAAAACTGGTTCGAATCGCATGAAAAATCACAAAGCTACCAAGCCAGTATTCATTGTTGGGCTATCATCGGCCTGCCAGCGAAATGCTATTTAAATGGCGTTTCGCTGGTGGGCCGATGATGGCTCATTTTAGTGCTATTTGGATCCACCCACCCCTCATTAACTAAAAAAAACCCGTCAAAGTTGGACCCCGTCTGACAAAATTTTCTGCATCCGCGCATGAATATTCCAATGTTTTATTTGAAATATCTCACAATGCACGGCTATCACGTTTTAAAAAACGAAGGCTCAGTCGAGTTTTTGTCAATGCACAGACTCGCCTGTGCTTTCGTTACTGGCATCAATGAGAAAAAAAATGAAAATGCATGTTCTAAAAGGTTCCTGTAGACTACTAAAAAGTAACTTGGCAATGCTAGTGTTTCCAACTCATGATTGCATGCAGGGACACAGCTGTCTATCAGGCTTATCTATATCACATTATCAAGCAATGAAGTTTCAGGCAAGCCTGTACACATGCACAGACTCATCAGAGCCGTCTATGCTCGCATATACAAAGATTGCGGTTTCCACTATGCAGAGGATTGAATTAGAAAATTATTACAAATAATGTTGTAGCAAGAGCCGATCACTTATGCGCATGCAAAATCTATCAAGCATGGGAGTTTTAGAGAATTAGACGCACCTGCACTCATGCACAGATTCGTCATAGCCGTCTTTGCTCACCTACACAACGATTAGGGTTTTCAGCATGCAAAGGGTTAAATTTGAAAATTATAATGAATAAGGTTGTAGATATATAATACACGTACATGTACAATCTAGAGGGCAAGGAAGTCTTAAGCGAGCCTGTGCGCATACACTCATCACAGCCGTCTCTGCCCGCAAATACATAGGATAAATTTATGTTTCCATTTTTAAATTTTGAGTTTCCATTTCTATACAGAGGGCTAAATTAGAAAGTTCTTGTAAATGAGGTTGTATATATATAGATCTACGTGTTAAATCTTATACATATGGGCTACAAGTTTGCAACTGCATGAATTTAAAAAAATAAATCTGGTTTGTTACAATGATAACTACGTTTTTATCTCAACAAATAGTGCAGACCCTGATAAAATGCCACATATTGTAACATTTTGTCTTGGTCTTCACTGTTTGTCTAAATTTGATTATTATAGCAAAACCTATGATTATACATTTAATCTGATGTGCTCAATTATTATCACCTGTATGTGCTTTATACCTGTTTTATGTTTACCTTTACTGAAATAAACTATATATCCTCAGGTTATGGATTAACATTTTTTCACCTTATCCACAAATCTTGTTCTTCCCACCCCAAATTTACCTAAAAATCAAAAAGTGGGAGAAACAGGAATACACCGATCAAACATAGTGCATTAAAACTTGCTTGGTATGGGTGAAAGTGATTAAAATGCATGCTATCAGGAATCATGCTTTTCCGATCCGATCTTTGTAATGATCAAGAAACAACGTATTTTGAGGCTCTTGCACAGAACCCATAAATCTTTTGCAAACAAAAAAAGAAGAAGAAGAAAAAAGGGGTACTATTTTTGTTTTGACTGCTCATCCAATATCATTGTCTAGTAATTTAAAGTCTGCATACAACATTTAAGCACATTTAAACTCTCTTAACCCTTAAAACGCCAATCATGACTGCAGCATACGACAAATTTTTGCAAAATCTTTCTTAATTTTTGAAAAAATAAGGTATGATATTTCATGAGTATCGTCTGCCAGCAGACGATGCTCATGAAATATCATGCATTATTTGTTAATTTTGAAAAAAGCAGCAAAATTTGAAATTGTCGTCTGCTGCAAATTATAGGTGGCACTTTATGGGCTAATACACCTGCATGTTTTTGTTGTCGGTTTTTACATGAATTCTTGTCAAGCCTCCAGCAGATAACAAATTTGTGGAGCCTAGGGCAAATAATGTTTGATATTTCAAGAGAAATGTGAAGCATGATTCTCGTCAAATATCAAGTTCTAATTTATTCTTAATTTTTTCCCCCCTGAAATCTTGTAAGCTTCAAAGTATGGTTACTGCATGAATTTTGAGTGTAAAATCACTCTTATCAATAGGCCTGCAAATGTTCATACAATTTAAACCTTTACTCTATGAGTAACGCTTTTGAAATAGTATGAATTTGAAAATATAATCGAAACAAACTGTCAGAATTACTCCAAGCAAATGCTCAACTTCGATCATATTTTCAAATTCATAGTTCCTAAATATTTTCAAAAGTATTCAAAACTTTACTTAATTTTATTTCGATTTTTTTCAATGTTGTCTAAAATTAGAAAATGATGTCATTAGCTAAAAATAGCCTATGGAGTAAAGGATTAAGGTACTATTTCAGTGGTGGCACAAGAGTGACTATAACAGGCAGTAATTTACATATTGTACAAGAACCTCAGATTGGTATATTGTTGCCCACAGGAGATGAAGCTTTCCAAGTAAGTAAATAGAGAATACTCGGTGAGTGTCTCTTGATATCAAGTTTACCAGGCAAGGCTTTGAGAACGCTTTTTGACATCCCGAGATATAGAGAATACTAGGTGAGTGTCTTTTGATATCAAGTTTACCAGGCAAGGCTTTGAGAAGGCTTGTTGACATTGCAAGGCTTGCCGAGATATAGAGAATACTGGGTGAGTGTCTTATGATATCAAGTTTACCAGGCAAGGCTTTGAGAACGCTTGTTGACATAGCAAGGCTTGCAGAGATATAAAGAATACTAGGTGAGTGTCTTTTGATATCAAGTTTACCAGGCAAGGCTTTGAGAACGCTTGTTGACATCGCGAGGCTTGCCGAGATATAGAGATTACTAGGTGAGTGTCTTTTGATATCAAGTGTACCAGGCAAGGCTTTGAGAACGCTTGTTGAGATCACGAGGCTCGCCGAAATATAGAGATTACTAGGTGAGTGTCTTATGATATCAAGTTTACCAGGCAAGGCTTTGAGAACGCTTGTTGACATAGCAAGGCTTGCAGAGATATAGAGAATACTAGGTGAGTGTCTTTTGATATCTAGTTTACAAGGCAAGGCTTTGAGAAGACTTGTTGACATCATGAGGCTTGCCGAGCGATTCAACATGCGTTCTCAAAGCTGTTCCTGGTAAAGTTGATATCAAAAGATGCGAACCTGGTAATCTATTTATCAGTTTACCCATTGTTGAACACTCATCAAACTAGCAATTTGGAGTAATTTTTTATTTTTGTGTTGATTCAGCGTCATTAGCGACGTTATTCAAAAAGTCATGACCTGCTAAAGGTAACATGCGGTGAGATAGGAAACGTTTATTAGGTTATGTTGAAATAATTCAGTTAATATTAGGGGGGACTGATAAAACAGGTGACAGTCCTGCTTATAGGGTAAACTCGGGTAAATTTGGACGGTCAGCTAAATTCGGACAGTTTGTTTCGTATTTTGATTGTTGGAATAAAAGAGTAACTAAGCAAACAGTGAAAATCCTGATGAGACGGCTCATTGAGAGCCGTCTTATCTGGGTTTCCACTGTTTGCAAGTGTATGTCCGAATTTACCTGATGTCCGAAGTTACATGACTTTAAGCCACAATGCTGGACAGTCATATAAGCAAATTTTGTTATCTTAAAATTGTAATTATTTTCTAACCCATCCTTTAAAACATGTGTTTTGGGTGCGGATGCAAAGTTTCTCAGAAATAAAACCCTTGCAAAATGGTGAAATCATTCTGCCGTTTACAAATCATGTTCCACAAATTTTTAACATCACAATAAAGGATTTTTTTAAATTTACAGTATTCTTGACACTTAGCTAACATCTAGACCAAGGGGTTGCGGGTTCGAGCCTGACCAGCTTCACTGTGTTGTGTCCTTGAGCAAGACACTTTTATCATTGCTTAGTACTGGTTCAACCCAGGAAGACCCGTCCCGACACAACTGAAAAATTGTTGACTGGGATATAAAGAATAAAAAAAATGTCTTTAAAGGGAATATTCCAGCTCTATTAATATTTATCTTGATCAAAAATATTTTCCTCATTAATTACTAATTTATTTTTACCACTCTACTTCTTCATCAGCTAAGGTGATTAAAAGCAAGTTTATTGCCTATAAAACCAATAACTGGCTGCTGACATGTTTTCCCTCATGGTTGCCAAATAGCTTGAAATCAAACATCTGGTCACCTCAGCTATGAGTTAATGGCACCACATCTCAGTGGAGAGCGCTTATAGTTAGGCTGTGCTTCCTTTCAATTATTTCATTGAGTAATAATGGCTTCAAGTGATAAGAATGAGAATTACTTAAGACAGGGGCTACCTTACATGTTTGCACTACAGAAATAAGCAGTCTGGTTCAGGGCCCCTAAGTAAGTAATAGCTAATAGCATTAATTGAAATTGTAACATTTAGCTCTGTGCATGATATCTTCTGCTTTGCAAACATTTTGAACCCAGATCAGGCCCACCAAAATAAGGGACCTGATCAGGATCCAAACTGTTTGGTGCTCTGATCGCATTCCTGAAAAAAGTTTTTTGGAAAAGTGATTTCTTAAAGAAAAAGGCAGACAATTAAAACATTCAAAATAATCCTGTATTCGCAAAGAGTACATGTATTTGCATTGTTTAATGTCATAATTTTTATCATTCCAATTATCATTTCCATAAATCTGAGCAAATTCTTGAAAATTCAAACCAAGTCCAGTTTATTAGGTCCAATCCAACAAAATGGCTTGCAAGCCTAACAGACTCAGATCAGTCTGCGCGTTGATCCATGCAGACAGCAAAGGCTCTGACCATACAGTGTCTTTATCCAGGATGATCTGAGTCTCGCCTGTTTGTTCATGAATCTGCCAATTCTAGCCAGAGTCCTTGAAGCTTGGATACTTTAGATACCCATTATGTTGCTGTGAAAACACTGATCAGACTATAATCAAACGCAGATGCGGTGCCTGATGCTCATACCATTTTACTTTAAACCTGTTTGTGTCGTCTGCTGATAAGCTTTACAAAAAATTTTGATAAGAGGTATGACATGTTGTCGGGCCAGATCTGGATCCAAACTGTTTGACACTCTTTGATAATCTTTCCAAACAGTTTAGAAATAGATCATAACGAACATTATACACTGACTGTAATTAACCTGCTTGCCCTGATAAATGCACCTTGTGTAGTGCTGCCAGAGGAATTCTTCTTGGAGTATTCAAGTGATTAATGGCGATCCCCTGTGGCATGTGAGTGCAATTAAATTATGGGCTAATTGGAGCAGTTTCAACAAAATAAACAGTCATATGGTTCCCAGTATACAGTTAGGTCTATTATAGATGCATATGAAAAAAAGTCGGAATTATCACTTTATAGTAGGGGAGCCAGAGATTCAAAAATTGGAAAAAAGTGGCCGGAAAGTAGCAGAATTTTAGACTATATCCTCAGTTAGTATGATGTTTCAGAAGTGTGAAAACATATGTTGCACAAATTTTAAGTCTTGCAAAAGATGTTTATTTATGGGGTACCCATAGCTACCCTCATGCAGGCTTCATGTAGTAGGCTATTCACTACATTACTGACAAGAAAAGTTATTTAGACCAGATAGGCCACATTTCCTACTATCTGCATATTACTTTACAGTAACTTAATTAAAAGCACCAAACTGACAATAAGTTTAAATGACTTACGCTTACATAATTGTTATATACGTTACTTACATTTAAATATATTACTATTGTTTACTTGGCCATGGGCTGCCAAAAGACATGTGGAGGGAAATTTTTGTAAATTAAGATTTTCTTAGCTACTTTATATATTATAAAATGTCTGTTAGCTTTTGATGAACATGTGCATTTATTATGCAATAGCCAAGTCTAATACGTTACCTTTAGATAATAAGGAAACTCCTAGTATAGTGTTATTATCATTTGCATCGTTTTCTTACATTTCGTTATGATTGACATTTTAATTAGATGCAGCTTAATAGCAGAATAATAATATTAGTTTAGGCATCTGGAAGTTCTGTTATATACGCTACTTTCTTTTAAAACAATATTTTTGTGCAATGTAATGTGTACATGCGTTCAAACAGCTAGTATGTGAAAATGAAATTGACTACCATCTTAGTGCTCAAAATTAGATTGGAAATATTGTATTTTTAAACATTTAATATGAATGAGATGCAACATCAACAGAATCATATTTGATTAAATGGGAAAAACTTGAAAATAAAGCACATAAATGACATTAATTATATGTTTTAGGAATCATGTAAATAGATAATTGATACCTATTTATTATTCATAACCAAATTGTTTCAAAAAGCTTAAATGATTCTTTAAAATCTGTGCTACTACCATGTATTTGCTTCTTTTAGTACGATAAATGGCGTTAAATGACATATACAAGACATTTCCTTTCAGCGTCAACAGCTCAATGAATAAATAAAAAGCACACAGTAACATAGTCACATCCATCACACATTGTAATAGCCATCAAATATATGCATTTAAAAACAGTTACTCGTTAAAGCAGCTATATTTAAAACAATAAGGCACAAAATATACCTTAAAACTCTAAAAAATGTAAGATATTCCAAGCAGAAGTCCAAATCAAGAAGTGAAACATTAAAGATACCTTCATCCGTGTCATATGAAACAAAATTGAAGTTTGTGGAAATCGTGATGATTTCTGTCTCTGATTTAGCATCCGCCTTAGCTATCCTTGGGGTTATAATATTTTAGTATCTACAGCGTGTTCGCTTTGGAAAAAGAGTATTATCTATGGTGGTAATGTATATAACAAAAATATAAAGATCATTACTTTAATTATTGTGTTGCCTGGTTCTACACGTTTGTGAAGCAATGAAACAGGACAGCATTTATTTTAAATTACCATTTTTATACTTTAGAAACAGACACATGTCTGTTAATAAATTGGAAAAGCTCCCTTGCATTGTTAGTATTGTAGACATTTCTAAATGATTAGACTTCGATAATCAGGACCTTGAGCAAACAAACTTTCTAGAATAGGACTTGATTGATCATATATTCCAGAATGTTTGCAGACGTTTTTTTCTTTGTAGCTATGTAACTTATCAGCATTCGTGATAGCTTTAACGTTTGTTTTATTCAGCAGGACACTACTTATTTTTTTACACTCACAATAAGTAATCATAACAACCGTCATTCAGTCCTTCAAACTAACTAATTAATACCCATAACACATGTACCAACTTGTTAAACGATGCTAGATTTATGGTATATTGATAGTTCATGTACTAGATACAAAATCCATACTTATGCTACTTTCAAAGAATGCTTTCAGATAGTTTACTCAACAAATGCTATGCTGTATCATACTTACATATAATGCAATTGGCAATAGAGACAATGTTATCACTATCTGAGATGTATCATGATACTTTTACAAATCGAAAGAAATACAATTTCTTATGCAGATGATTGATAAAAAAGAGCGACAGACAAATTAAACATGCATACATACTATTTGTTAAGTTTATGCATACTTTCTTAGCAAATCTATTATTTGTGTAAGTAATGATACTAACTATTGTGTTTTCTCTATTCTCCATATATTTAATATTTTATAAGCACAGTAGATAATTTAATGTATGCCTTTTTTACTCTATACCCTGATGTGTTTATAACTCATCTCTTATTTAACGCACATAAAAGGAATCAACTGACAGGATTCCTGCAACAGTTTGTTTAAAATGGGTCCAATGACTGCTATGGTATTATGATAGAACTTAACATCAGCTATATTAGCTCTAATTGCTAAACCTAAGTTTGATCTTATGACTGCTCTTTTTACTCTAAGATATTGCTATTCCTATCAACATTCTGATTAAGGTAAATAATCTTTTAAACGGTAATTTTAATGTGTCCTAGTTAAATTTGGCTTAAATATTTTCTCTTTTTTGAAATTTTATAAAGTAAATTTGGTATCGTAAATTACAACTGAACAAATGATCACTGCCTTGCCATGTAAAACCCATCCTTATGGAGGATTTCCCCAAATTCAACGGCAATTATTCATTTTGAATAACCCATTCAGCTTTAAAGTTTGCATTGCTTGACAAATGATTAGTAGTGTTAAGCTAAAAGGACTATCAGTTTCATTAATCAAACAATGAAAGCCATGTTAAAAATGAGCTGAAATTAGAGTTCATAACTAACATAATAAGTTTAAAAGTCACCTTCTGAGTTTTGATAAATGCATAAATAGATGTGGCTTAAACAATTTGCATAACAGAGCCACTCACTTAAAGAATAAATGATAACAAACATTTATGTTTCCTTAAATTCAATGTAACGTAAACAACATTTTATTTATATGTTCATAAAGGAGTGATGCTGTCTAGATTGCCAGCAAACGTCTTCTTTCTATAAGTGAACATGACTAGGAAAAATCACAGTCACAGACTCCTGACTGACCGACTAGACCTTAAGGAAGGGACACGGAACACAGATATCTACAATATAATTAAAGTGAAGCAACCAGCTCTCTTCCTTGTCAAGATGATTGCTGAACTAGAAACAAATTAGAAAACAAAGGCCCGATACAAAACTCCCACAACCAATAGGAATAACAACAAACAAGTTTCCAACATCCACACATCATTTCAGGAATTCTTAGATATTTTATCATAAATTCTGATTTGATAGAACAGATATGTTATTTACTATTTTATATATTGTGATGAGTGTGAACAGGTTCGACATAAAGCTTTGGCTGCTTCTGAATTGCTTATTAGATTGTTTTGTTCAATTAAAAAAAAAAATGTGCAAATATCTAATTTTGTTTTAGGTTGTTTTCAGGCTCAGTTGAAAATGGAAAACAGTTGAGACAAATATATAATCACGATATATAATTCGTTTATTTATATTTATATATGTTACTTTAGCAAATTTGACTGAACAAGCTTAAGGGAATGTATCCTTGTTTAGATGTTGCATCAGACTTATCATTGTATAAGTTTATTACTTGCATAACATAACATAGAAAAATAGTAAGTGAGTATGATCAGGAAATACCACAATCACAAACCGCAGACAACCCCTTGGCACCGCGAGGAAGAGCCGCTCAACCATCACGAGACACCAGGAAGACAAATAAAGTAAAGCAATCAACATTCTTTAAGAGAGTGGCTCTGTTATGCAAATTGTTTAAGCCTCATCTATTTATGCATATATCAAAACTCAGAAGGTGACGATTTGTTTTTAAGTCAAGAAGTATACCATTTCTTAAAAGAAAAAAATACAACCATACAAAAAGTCTCCCAATTAGTACTGATAACTTCTTCTTTTGGAACAAATGCTCTTTTATGCCTATCAAACTCAGCCCCCCTCCCTTTTAATGAAATAAACTTTCCAGCGATGTATAATTTAAGCTATTAAGCAATATTTGTTTGTCCTCAACTTTGTTTTATACGTTACATATTGAAAATCGAACAACAAAATGATGTTTTACCTCAGAAATGTTGTTAAGTATTACTCTTAAGTCAGTGATATCAAAACAATTATCATTAGGTGTTAAAAAGCTAACAGAAAAAATTGCATGCTTATTTTCAAACTTAAGAGGTTCTAAACTTATATAAAATTTATCTATGGTCATCTAATTAAACAGCTTATAACTGACAAAGTATTTATGTTAGAACGTATCTGTTTGCAGTTTTGAAATGGTCAGTTAGCGCTCTTTTAAATACATGTCGACCTGAAGTTAAACACATATTGAAAATATTGTCGAATGAAACTTTTTAACAAAATTTCAATAATTTTAAGGGTACAGTTGAAAATGTAACGTAAATGACATTATAATGGACCCAAACAACTTTTAAAAACATCAATATGTGTAGAGAATAGCATGTTCTTACAGATTGCATAAATGTTTTGTTCATTTAAACATTTTAACTTCTACCTAAATAGACTTAATTACATATTTTTGTTTTTAAGAAAGGAGGGGTAACGTATTAAACACACTGTTACAGGTATGTTTGCAAGACTTAAATTGAGTGCAATATCTGGTTTCATACTGCCTATACTATGTACTAAAGGATAAAACAAGTGAAAATTCTGCTAAAAAGGGGGCATACCTTAATGCTTATTTTTGACATTTTTGAACCCTGGCTCCTCTACTATTAAACATTATTTTCAAAAATGAAATTTTAGTGAAAGTTTTTGAATTTCGGTATTTACGCCACCAAGCTCACTTCTGTTCCATTTATTTTTCAGCCTTGTCTTCCCAACAAGGATGGCTCAGAGATGATTTGTATGATGCCCACTATCGATGACTTCATGAGTAAACTCGACCAGACACAGACCGTCATTGTCACAATTAACTTCATCATGGACGGTATCACCAGTCTCCGGAATCCAGCATTTTCTAAAAATAACTTGAGATTGAGCCGATACTTTTACTATGAAAATCCTACATTGTACAAGTTTGAAGAAGATGAGCAGCTTGTATTGTTTGATATAGCTGAAGATTATCTGAAAATAAAGGTGAGCTGTGACATGTGATTTCCAACAATGTGTCATTTTGATTGATAAGTGTAGACTCAGACAAGCCTGTGCAGCCTCCTTTTAAGCTTGGGAAGTCCAAATGATGATTTTCAGTCAGTAGCTTAAAAGTCATAGAATATTCAAGCAACAGGCAAAGACTCTGATCAGACTGCATATATGCACAGGCTGTCTGAGCCTTTGCTGGTTGCACATACCACATTGTTTGAAATCACATGTGGCGGCTCAAGGTATGGTCAATGATGTAGCTTTTGCATGCTTGGTAATTTTTTATGCTTTTGTTGTTGTCTGCTGACTTTTTTCAAAATTAACTTTTGCAAAACGTTCTTTCAGGACCACTATCAAAGTGTCAAACAGTTTGGATCCAGATCACGATTGACATTTTGTCAGTCCTGATCTGGGTCCAAACTGTTTGTCAAGGTTAACTACAAAAGTTGCTATTAGCCGTCAAAGAGTTAAACTGGGATACTCACTCATTTTTTGCATTTTGATAATTTGTAATCTGCATATGAGAGTGCAGTGGCTCATTGGTAGAGTGCTTGACTCGAGACCGAGAGGCCGTGGGTTTGAGCCTCACCAGCGTTACTGCTTTGTGTCCTTGAGCAAGACACATTAATTCTAGCTTAGTACTGGTTCAACCCAGGAAGACTTGTACCTACATAACTGAAAGATTGTTGATGGGATGTAAAGAATCAAACAAAAACAAACATCTGCATATTAGGATGCAACCGAAATTTCAGGAATAGAATTATATAACAAAGGTTTAGATAAGAAATAATTTTCAATGTAAAATTGTGAATATTTTCTTACCCACAATTTTCTGCATATGTTTGGGTGCTCAAAAGAACCGTCTCATCGAGACGGTTCTTTTGAGTACCCACAACATATGTTTTGGTTGAAAAATAAGGAAATTATTTTTCTGCTACACACTCTAAAGGTCTGAATTATACACAATGTACTCTCTGATGACATGGCTCAGTTTCCCCATCTCATCCCCATCTGCAGTATTTGCAAAAGTATCTGCATAGGTACATGTTTCTCCTGTTGTAAATGATTGAAAGATTTTTTGAGTATTTCCTGTCAACATGCAAAAAAATTAAAGAATATTTGAGGGGGAGGGGGGGGGGGGGGGGTGAGTGATGAGAAAAGACAAAAATAAGAAATGGTTATCAGACTGAATTTGGGAGCGCAGTGGCTCAGTGGTAGAGGAGTGCTTGACTTGAGACAGAGAGGCCGTGGGTTAGAGCCTCACCGGCGTCACTGCGTTGTGGTCCTTGAGCAAGACACATTTATCCTAACTTAGTACTGGTTCAACCCAGGAAGACCCGTCCCTGTTTAACTGAAAGATTGTTGATGGGACGTAAAGAATCAAATCAAACAAACAAAAGACCTGAATTTGATTTAAGTGGGATCCTCCATTCTGTTGGCATTGTTGATTTCCTACCTATATGAGCCCATTCCCTACTCAATAGAATTTTTTTTGATTTTAAAACTAGAGGAAAAATTAAATAAAAAAAATCATTCACAGACTTTTTATTCTCATTTCAGGGAGAACATTTAAGCCTTGGTCTGCTGATAGAAGATTACAATGTCATCATCGGGAAGCATGATTGTAATATGACAGAACTTGGCGACACAGAACTGATGTGTAGACCGGACAAGCCAGATCAAGTTGGGGACAATGAACCCAGACAAGCTGTTGAGGTAACCTGCTTCTTGAAGTATGCAAGCATGAGACTGTTCAGTTTTGGGGATTTCATACTCTAAATTCTAAATGTTTTGATTGTTGTTACATTTCATTTGAAAGTTGCCTAAAAAAAAGAAAAAAATCTTGACATTTACATGTAGACCTTTGACAGACATTTTCATGTATAGCTCCCCCTTATGTACGAGTATGTTGCTGAGCAATTTTGCATGTTTTTTTTGTAGTCTTATTTCAAACTTAACATTTTAAAAAAAAAAAGTTCAGGAATACTATCATAGTGTTAAGCAGTTTGGATCCAGATCAGGACTGACATTCTGTCAGTCCTGATCTGAGTCCAAACCCTTTGCAAAGATTATCAGCAGACAACAGAAGTCGCAGCTAGCAAGGAAAAAGTTGAAACATGTTATACTTATTCCTGGACATAGCCCTGTTTAAGAGAGGTTTGTTTGCTTGTACTGATGAGTTACATCTGTCACATTGGGACATTTCCTGTGTTTAACCAGTACTCCGCAGAGGATAAAGTGTCTTGCTCAATAACACAAACCAGTGTCCTCCTCTGAGGCTCGAACCAGAGAAGTTTGAATCCGGATGAGGATTGTAAGATGTCTGTCCCATGATAGCGGTACATTGATATATACTGCTAAGCCTGTCCGATAATTCTTAATTTGCATGACCAATAATTTTTAGCTCACCTGAGCCGAAGGCTCATGGGTGAGCTAATAGTATACCAGTCACTCCGGCGTCCATCCGTCCGTCCGTCAACATTTTCAAACATCTTCTCCTCTGAAACCACTGGGCCAATTAAACTCAAATTTCATATGGAGACTCCTTAAGGACACAGGAACAAAAGTTTGTTCAAATGGTCCTGGTCACATGACCAAGATGGCCGCCACGCCCATATATGGTAAAAAACCTTTAAAAATCTTCTTCTCCAGAACCAAAAGGTGGATAACCTTGGGACTTGGTATGTAGGGTATGTAGCATTGGGGATGTGGGGCCTACCAAGTTTGTTCAAATAATGATTCTAGGTTGACCTTGACCTACTTAACTTTAAGGTCAAATTTTGCTTCCTAAATTCCTAATGCATTTAAATGGATTTTTTTTGAAAAGTTGATTTTTTTGAAAATCTGTGGAAGCCTTAGTCATTATTCTCACTTGATATGTTAAACCTAATTGGACAATTGCTATAAATAAGTTCCAAAGGTCAAGGTTGACCTTTGACCTTCCAGCTTAGTTTGCTCATATTGGAGTCTCATCAATATAATAAAACATAGTTTTCTCACAATCCATTGGCCCAATTGAACTCAAATTTCATGTGAAGACTCCTTATGATAAATTAGCCAAAATATATACAAAATATTTAGGTCACATGACCAAAATGACCGCTACGCCCATATATGGTAAAACCCTTTAAAAATCTTCTTCTCCAGAACCAGGAAGCCAGTGACCTTGAGACTTAGTTTGTAGCATTGGGGATGTGGGGCCTACCAAATTTGTTCAAATGATGATCCCAAGATGACCTTGACCTACTTAATGTCAAGGTCAAATTTGCTTCCTAATACATTTATGTGGGAAATTTTTTGAAAAGTTGTTTTTTTAATACTGTTGAAGCCAAAGTCATTATTCTCACTTGAAATGTTCAATCTTGTGTCTATAAATAAGTTTCAAAGGTCAAGGTTGACCTTTGACCTTTCAGCCAAGGTCGCTCATATTGGAGTCCCATTAACAATTTAAAACATAGTTTTCTCAGAAACCACTTGGCAGATTGAAATCAAATTTCATATGACAACTCCTTATGATTGGTTAGCCAATATTTATACAAATTGTTATGGTCACATTACTAAGGTGGCCACCACACCCATATATGGTAAAACTCTTTAAATGTCTTCTTCTCTGGAACCAAAAGGCCATTGGCTTTAGGACTTGGTATGTAGCATTGGGGATGTGGGCCCTTCAAGGTTTGCACAAATGATGAATCTAGGTTGACCTTGACCTACTTTATGGCAGGTCAAATTTGATTCCTAATGGATTTATATGGGGAAAATCTTAAAATGTTCATTTTTCTATAACTGTTTAAGTGGAAATCATAATACTTGTGAGAAATGTAAACCTAATGAGACATTGGTTTAATATTAAGTACTAAATGTCAAGCTGACCTGTGACCTTTTATCCAAGGCCACTCATTTGGACCGCCACACACCTATCTTAACATCTTTTTCTCAGAAATCACTGGGCTGTTTGATGGATTATTCATTAGATTGTTTAGGTCACTTGACCAAAATGGCTGCAACCCCCATATATATGGTTGAACAAAATTTGTTACATTATAAGCTGTAGTTGACCTTGACCTATTTAAAGTAGATCAAGGGAAGGAGCATTCTGCAATACTTTCCACCTTCATTAAGCTACCATTTGTCATTAAGACCTTTGTTTGTCTATTTTTAAGTGGCTGTTTTACACAGGTTTTACTGTAACTCTTTGCATGCTGGGTAATTTTTCATGCTTTTTTGTCATTTGCTGAACTTTTTTCAAAATTAAGAAGAAAGTGACTGCGGGGTAGTCGTTTTGATCCAAACTCATCTTGACCCATTTAAGCGATTGTAGCTACCTAGTACTTTGGGCATTTTACATCTGTTGACGTAATGGTTACTAAGCAGTCTCTTCTAGCCCATGTTGGTTGTTGACCACGAAAGTATAGGGGACCGAAACTTCCATGGACAGAGACATGCTGCCTTTGCCTGCTGTACTGGAGAAGCGCATGCTAATGTATGGGGTTTCTCGTTTTTGACAACTGGGTGGCAGGTCCTGACCAGACTGATGTGGTAAATGTACTTGACAGTGTCTGAGAAATCTAGCCAGGGCTGCCACCACTATGAACTCCTGGGCTTTGTCCATGGCTTGAACACGACTAACCCAACCTAAATTTTGTCTACAATAAGACTCTTCAGGGGTTTCCTGCTATGTTTTGGACTCTGTGGTCGAGAATCCAATGATGCCTAAACAGCAATCACTCGTGCTTTATATAGTTGTGGGAAGCGTCTCCAAAAACGGCTCTAGGCTCCCAAAAATGGCTCCAGGAGCCGTTTCCAAAGTGAGGCTAGATGGCTCCCTGGCAACAGGTGGCTTCTCAAAGGTGAGGCTGTAGGCTCCCAAAAATGGCACAAAATCGGCTCACTTTTCAAAATTATCTTTTTCAAAAAGTTCTTTTAGAAACACTGTCAGAGTGTCAAAAGGCTTTGATACAGACCAGGACGGTAGGAACGTCTCTCCTGATCTGTGTCCAAACTGTTTGCAAAGGTGATCAGCAGACAACAAAAGTTGCCACTAGCAAGGGAAGAGTTAAGATTGAAACAATTACAGTAAAACCTCGAAAATTCGAACTTCAATTTTTGGAAATACTCGCTAATTCGAAATAAATATGGGGCACACTAGATTGAGAGAGTAGGACCTTTTCGTGATCTATTTTACTAATTGTCTATAATAACATATGTTTTGGGTGCGTAAAAGAAACGTCTCATTGAGACATTTCTTTTACACACACAAATCTTATGTTTGATAGAGAAAAAAATGATAATTTTATTTGGGGGGGAGGGGGGGTATATATTTTTTGTTATGTCTACCTCCCTATAATTCGGATTTTCAATACTTCGAAATAAAACCTCTAGTCCCTAGGACTCGGAATTAACGAGATTCGACTGTAATTATTTTTGTTATTTGTTTAATTCTAGGTGAAGGTTGGAAAATATCTGTCCTACGATATAGGTCAACTGATCTATATTGCCAAGCCGGTCCAGAAAGCGGGAATCAGCATCGGTATCATCGTTCTGATCGTGATTCTTGTGCTACTGATTATAGCCATAATTGCCCTGTTTGTGGTCATGAAACAGCGTAGGATCGGTCCCTTTAAGGACAAGTCTGAACTGAATTACATGTACAGGAATGGTCAGAATGTGGTCTATGATCCTGAAGGTCAGAGACTTCTGGATCAGAACAGAGCTAATGGTGAGTATGAAACAAAGTAGGATTGGCCCCTTAAAGGGCAAGGCGTAACTGAGTTACATGTACAGGAATGGTCAGAAGGTGGTCTACGATCCTGAAGGGCAGAGACTTCTAGATCAGAACAGAGCCAATGGTGAGTATGAAACAGAGTAGGATCAGTCCGTCTAAGGAAATGATGGTATTGAATCATATGTACAGGAATGGTCAGAAGGTGGTCTACGATCCTGAAGGTCAGAGACTTCTGGATCAGAACAGGACCAATGGTGAGTATGAATCAAAGTAGGATCAGTCCCTCTAAGGACGTGATGGTATTGAATCATATGTACAGGAATGGTTAAATTTTGGTCTATCATTCTGAAGGCCACATGCTGGTCAATCATAGTGAGTATAAACCAAGCAGGAAATCTTCATTTATATACAAGACCATACGTAGGATAATCTATGACCCAGGAGGTTGGAGGTTTCACAATTGATTAGTATGTGAAATAGTATGAACAGTCCCTTTAAGGATGAGACAGAGCTGAATTTTATGTACAAGAGTGCCTATGACCTGGAGGGTAGAGATCTTGATTGGTTATTGTGAAACAGAGAAAGAAAGATCCCTTTAAAGACAATACAGAACTGAAGTAAAGGATGTTAACCCTTAAAGCGCCACCTATAATTTGCAGCAGACGACAATTTCAAATTTTTCCGCTTCTTCAAAAATAACCAATAAGGCATGATATTTCATAAGAATCGTCTGCTGGCAGACAATTCTCATGTTGTCGAAAATTGGGGAAAATGTCACAAAAATTGTCGTCTGGTGCAGTCGTGATTGGCGCTTAAAGTTTGTTCCGCAGTTCATCATAGAATTTCAAATCATTGAAAAGGATATGATGCTGAAATTCAATAAAACATGAGCACTCATGTAAGATTCTCTATATACTGTGAAACTCATTGGAAGTGTTTCTGAACAACTACAACAAATGTTATCATGGAGCAATTAGAACAATATGAGCCGTTACATGTGATTTCCAACAATGTGGTATTTTGATAAGTGTAGACTCTGATGAGCCTGTGCAGCCCCCTTTAAGCTTAGAAATTCCAAATGCTGTTTAGTCAGTAGCTTAACACTCATAGAATATTCAAGCGACAAGCAAAGGCTCTGATCAGACTGCGCGTATGCGCAGGCTGATCTGAAGCTTTGCTGGTCGCACATACCACTTTGTTGGAAATCTCATGTAGCAGCTTATATGTGCCAACACATGAGATCATTTTAGTTCTTGTCCCATTGGTGACCAGCAAAATTTCAGTATAACATTTAGGCCTATTTCCCCACTTTACCACTTAATGCGCCAACACATGTTATGATTTTGGTACTTGTCGCATTGGTGACAGGCGAAAGCCCGGATGAGCCTGCACATGGAGGAGGCAGTCTCGTCAGAGCCTTGGCTGCTTGCATTCACAAAGAAGGACATAGATGAAGGCTCAGTATAAAATTTAGGCCTATATCCACACTAGATAGCTGCACATGTAAGCTTTAACCCTTTCCCTCATGAATATTCATGCTAAGCTCCACCCACTATGAATAATTCATAAAATAAATTTTCATGTTTGTGCATAGATCAAAGAAATTACTTGTCAGGTCCACTATTGAAGGATCATATCTAGTCATATTTCCATCAGCAAACAGAGCAGGCCCTGATCAGGCAGCTCTTATAAGAGCTGCCTGATCTGGGTCTGCTCTGTTTGCAAAAGCGTCAAAAGGCATCTCTATGAGGTAAAGGCTTAAGAGTGACTAAATGCATATTTGTATTTGATAATTACCAAAGTCTCATGTGCTTGCCCATGTAATTGATCAATACTACCCATGTAAGGATCCAGGAAATGTCGCCAATGGGGGTCCAGGTCAGTCTGACAAAAAAAGACGTTTTTTTTTGTTTGTTTTTTTAGTCCTCAGCTTATTTTACAGAAGTCAAATGGTCAATTTCAAAGAGATCTATCAGTTTTTCAAGGTTCCAGAGGGGGTCCAACATTTTCCAGGGGGGGGTCCAACTTTTTCCAGGGGTCCAATTGCTTATTCCCTATAGAAACCCATATAACTTGTGATTTTCCAGGGGGGTCCGGACCTCCGTCCCCCCCTCTGGATACGCACTTGCTACCCTTCCATATTTCTTTTGTAAGTTTATACATACTAGGTCTAGTGTGAAAATATTTGTGTATATATGTTTTCCTGAGATCAATATATGCAGGACAAATCAAAATAAAATAAAATTCATCTTCAATATCACTGGTACACAAAGGGCATTTCCTCTGATTGCGTTCTATGTTATTTTTCCATACAGCGTATGCAGAGCAAGGTCAGGTTGCCATGGCAGCAGGAGCATCACCGATATCAACAGGAATAGATGAAAATACGCGACTGTTGCTGGCAGATCACCACTTGTTGATAGAGAGGGAATTTCTTCAGATGGGAGAAATTCTTGGAGGAGGTAATTACAACACTCTCCCTTCATAGAACATTGGTCAAGAATAAAAAAAAAATAGTGTAAATTTTAAATATTTTCTTTACTATCAGTTTTAGCGTTTGTTTTGGGTACTCAAAAGAACCATCTCATTGAGACGGTTCTTTTGAGCACCCACAACATATGTTTTGATTGAGGAATAAGAAAAATAATTTTTGACTACACATTCTTATAGACAGGGAGTTTCTTCAGATGGTAGAAATTCTTGGAGGAGGTAATTACATTACTCTCCCTCTATGAGGTTATAGTACATAGGTGTAAATAAAAAAAAATTGAACATAAAATTGTGAACATTTTCTTATCCATCAGTTTTAGCATTTGTTTTGGGTGCTCAAAAGAAGCGTCCTATTGAGACGGTTCTTTTGAGCACCGACAACATATGTTTTGGTTGAGAAATAAGAAAATTAGTTTTTAATTACACATTCTTAGGCTTATCTATAGGCCAGTAGTACAAAATCCTATACAGCCTTATAGTACAATAGTACCAGGCTACCCTGTAGGGATCATAATACAGTAAAACATCTAAAATTTGAACGATTTTTTGAATAATTGCTAATTAAAAAAAATTGGGGGCACACTGGATTCAGAGAATATGATGTTTCTTTCACTCACCCAAAACATATGTTTGATCGAAATGAAACTGATGTGTCTTTCACGCACCCAATACATATGTTTGATTGAAATGAAACTGATAATAATCATTTTTGGGGGTTATATACTTTTATGTCTACCTCCCTATAATTCGAATTACTGACAATTCGAATAAAACCCTTAGTCCCAAGGACATTGAATTAACGTAAAAGAGGTTTGACTGTACATACTAAGGTGTACTTTATATAATGAACTACATAATCAAAGCTCTTTGTCAGGTTTGTACACAGAGCATAGAGCTAAAGATAGACAAATATTATCAAGAGGAAAGGGTTAGGTACTCTGCTTGCTAGTATCATCTACTGATAACAGTCACCTAATGGGGTACCTTAATAATAGAATCTAAATTGCACTGATAGCTTGTCATTCCTTCCATTATACCAGCATTCATTTGTACTATGACTACCTTTTCTGTAACATATATGACAATATTTATGTGTGCCTAGATTTCATGGAATGATAGAATTTATTTCATTTTAGAGACTGCAATTTACTTATGAGCACACTATTTTTATATACCCATCAGAACACATCGGATGTACAATGTAGACAACAAATGTGCCAGCTGACGTAAGACTGTCTGATACTTTTAATTTGTCTGAAACTACATTGTTATCCTTTTTTTAGCAATGCCATGCATGCTTGTATATATGTACATATTAACGTTCGTTTATTTCCATGTTTTATATATCAGTTATATGTTCAGAGGGCCATATGGTAGACTGGCCGTCGAGCTAAATATGTCACCCTCTTGAAATATTGTATAAATAAATAAATAAATAACATTTGCAAACAGTTTGAACCCAGATCAGTCCCAATGTTTGATCCAAACTGGCACTCTGATGATGGTACTCCGGAAATAATTTTATGAAAAGTTAGTTTAGAAAAAAGTTCAGCAGATGATGAAAAAGCATGCAATATTTCCCAGCATGCAATCCCTTTGTTATGGCGTAGCACATTCACCTTATTACACTACATCACAACACGAGCACTTTATCACGCTACAGTCCACTTGACCTTATGTCAACTCTGCCCTTTTATATACATTAATTTTTAGAAAAAAAAAAGAAAACTGGGTCTATGCCCTAAATGTCTGTTCTTCTCCCTCTGTTTTCATTGAATTCAACAGATACCTACCATAATTAGTCACCATAAAGTATTCTTATGTAGGACCTGCTTGACGGGTCTCTCTTCTACTTTTGTACTTAGGATGCCATTATTGTAAACACTATGGACCCAGATCAGACTGCTCCTTAAGTAGCTTAAGGAGCAGTCTGATCAGGGTTCATAGTGTTTGTTAGTAATAAAAATTGTCTGGAATGCATTTGAGTATATGAGCCTCAACCTGATATTCCAACAATGTGGTATGTGCGACCAGCAAAAGCTCAGACCAGCCTGCACATACACACAGTCTGATCAGAGCCTTTGATAGTGGCTTGAATGTTCTATGAATATTAAGCTACTGACAGAACATCATTTGGAGTTTCTAAGCTTAAAAGGAGGCTGCACAGGCTCGTCTGAGTTTACTTTATAGAGCAGACATTTTCTGGACAGAAAAGTTATAAGTAGGATAAAAATTAAGGATAATGAAATACAGTAAAACCTGTGTAAGCGGCCGCTCAAAAATAGACAAAACAAAGATCTTAATGACAAATGGTAGCTTAATGAAGGTCGAAAGTATTGCAGAATGCTCCCCTTTGAGCATTCTGCAATACTTTGACCTGCATTAAGGGATAATTGGTCTTGAAAACCAAATTTTCGGTGTTTTTGAGAGTGGCCGTTTTACACATGTCTTACTGTATTATTATGAACTTATAAATCCTGTCAGGTCATTTTGGAAGGGTATACTTGACTGTGCTGAGTTGACACGAGGCAGATTTCTCCCTGATTCAGCCTCACTAGATAGAATGGCCATCTATCGCTAAATATTCTAATGCACTTGTAAATGTACTGCAACATTTGACATAATATTCTGCGATATACTGTTGGAAATTCAACCTCATTACACAACTTTGCCTTTCATTTACTGATAAGTGGTTTTACCCAGATAGAAGCTGCTGGCTGTTGGCACAATATACTATCATATGACATCGCCTCTGGGAGTGAAATAACGCCATGCAATAAAATCTATAAACCAGTGGTTTACAGATTTACGGGAAAAGTTATGGGAGCGCAGTGGCTCAGTGGTAGAGTGCTTGACTCGAGACCGAGGGGCCGCGGGTTCGAGCCTCACTGTCCTTGAGCAAGAACATTAATCCTAGCTTAGTACTGGTTCAACCCAGGAAGACCTGTCCCTTTATAACTGAAAGATTGTTGATGGGACGTAAAGAATCAAATCAAACAAATCAAACGGGAAACGTTATGACGTCCATAACAACGTTGCGTACATAATGACAAAATTATGACGTTTTTATGTCAGAAATGAGGCTTCAAAGTAATCTTGATATCATATGATAAATAGAATCTAACATTCATGCTCTTGCATATTGAATTTATTAAACTTGTTGCGAAAAAGAGATAAAATGCTCAGCAAGCCTCGTATTTTATCTCTTTTTCTCAACTGGTTTAATAAAATCAATAAAACATGAGAGGGAGCGCAGTGGCTCAGTGGTAGAGTGCTTGACTGGAGACCGAAGGGTACGGGTTCGAGCCTCACCGGCGTCACTGCGTTGTGGTCCTTGAGCAAGACACATTTATCCTAGCTTAGTACTGGTTAAACCCAGGAAGAACCGTCCCGCATAACTGAAAGATTGTTGAGTGGACGTAAAGAATCAAATCAAACAAACAAACAAACAAAATAAAACATGAGCACTCATGAAAGATCCTCTATGTCTTTTTAAAGGAAAAATGCTACTATTGCATTAAATGGAGATTACCACTTTCAAAATTTTCATTTGTGGAGGTATATCATCAGATATAAGGTTGGAATTCAGTTTTACGGTGACACTGATTCATCCTAAATACAACATGATTTTAAATTCCTTTTCAGGTCATTTTGGAAGTGTATACAAAGGCTTTCTAACCATTCCAAATGAAAAAGGAGACCTGCTTGTAGCTGTCAAAACTTTACACCGTGAGTAGATGTTTAAACCTATTTTGAAGCCAGTTCTTGCTATCAGTTTTGACAATTTATATAAACTTACATGTCCACTGCTTTATAAATACAAGACCTTGGACCCAGTATACATGGTCTGATAACTGACATACAGGTAAATGTAAATATTGGAAATACGTTGTCATGGCTGAGCTTTCAAAATGACGTATGTTGAAGATAAAATAATCATATCTCCATTATTTCTCTGCATATCTGTGATTTTTCTTCAAAAAGCAAAGGTTCAATATACTATCTTTAAGACTGTATTGTTATATTTATTGAAAGTTTATCCTTCTTTATGAACATCAGCAAGAAACCAAGGTACCCGTTTTATCTATTTTGGGCGCTTTTAGCCAAAACTCGTCAGAAATCACCCTAAAAAGATGATAACTTCAATTTTATTTACTGTAACTTGTAATATTTAAACTTTGTATGTTCAGAATCAATTTTATTGGCTGTAGTACTTTGAAATAGCGCTAAAACAGAGCCATGACAACACAACTTTGTATTCCCGTCACTGAGCAGTCCGTTTATACTGGGTCCGAGACAAGACCAACCATAGAAATGCATTTTTTCCTCATCTGACCATGTCAAGTAGTGACTGGTAGAGTGGCAGATAAACTTTCTATCACATGATGTCACCTCTGGCAGTGATATAACGCCATGAAATGAAATTGATAAACCACTGGTGGTTTACAGATTTAGTTACGTTAAGTATTAATGACGCTCGTTATAACGTTGCTTTAAAGATGGCAAAATCTTGAGGTTTTCACGCCAAAAATGTGATTAATACAAAATATTTAAAAGTCATATGATAAATAGAATCTAACATTGGTACTTTTGTATTATTAAATTTATTAAACTTGTGTGAAAAAGTGATAAAATGCTCGGCAAGCCTCGTATTTTATAGCTTTTCCCCAACTTGTTTAATTATTTCTATAAAACATGAGCACCCATGTAAGATCTTCTATTTGTTTTCACTGAAGGGAGAAAATGACACAGGCATTTCTTAAATCTTTGAATATTACCCTTAAAGCGCCAATTGCAACAAAAGTTGTCTGCTTTTTTCGTCTGCTGAAATGTTTAAGAAACCTCTATGACTAACAGTGTGGACCCAGATCAGACTGCTCCTTTAGGAGCAGTCTGTTCTGGGTCCACACTGTTTGCTTCTATACTTAATTCGTCAGTAATGTAAGGCAATTATTTGCAGTAGACGACTTCAGCAGACAGTAGACGACATTTTCAGATGTATTTTTTCTTGGCGTGTTAAGGGTTAATGAATTCTTCTGTCTGGTTTAATATAATGAAATAGGGATGGTTTATTTAAAGGTTAGAATTTCTGAATTAACCATTAAAATGCCAATCATGACTGCAGCAGACTACAAATTTTGCGACATCTTTCCTAATTTTAGAAAGAAATAAGGAATGATATTTCATGAGAATGGTCAGCCAGCAGACGATTTTCATAAAATATCATGCCTTATTTGTTATTTTGAAAAAGCGGCAAAATTTGAAATTGTCGTCTGTTGCAAATTATAGGTGGCGCTTTTAGGGTTAAGATGCACTTCAGTCTCTGAATATTGTTTTATCTTAGAAAACAGTGCAGACACTGATGAAATGTTCATGCCAAATAACCCGTTTAAGGGTTTCCAGTTAAAATAGTCAATAGTTACTACCAGGTTAGCAAAGTGATAGTTCATGTACTCAATTTGGAGCTGTAGCTGTCATGCAAATATAAACAATTTGCAGGATTATAGTGACATGCATTTTAATACTGATTGGCAGTTCAAGATGTTTAAAGAGGCAAAGACAATGGACATGAATCCTTGGCAAGTTTAAATTTCATAACATTTTTCCTTATTTTCAGTAACGTATGTTGTAGGTACACTTTGGAATTGCCTCATAGAGGCAATTCCATTGAGTACCTACAACATATGTATTTTCAATAAATGAGCTGTTTACCATAAGTTTTTTTTATAAAAACAAATTCTCAACTTCTTCCATTGTTGCAGTGAAATGAGCATATAGAAAAGAACAAGTTTTCATGTAGTTTGTCATGCACCTGTATGACAATAATAGACAGCCTATTTTATACTTTTAACAACTTATCTTGAGATGTTTTATTGGAGTATATTGCTAAACTGGTAGCTGGGCAGTTGTATTTGAAAACAGTGCAGACCCAGATCAGTTTTCTCCTAGCAGTTTTCTCCTAGGAGCAGTTACCACATTTTCCCCAGTTTATCAAATATCCCTAATACTTGTGGTGAACCTTGCAATTGCTTACAGTGATATATTTTTTTCTTCAGAAAACAATCCACGTGAGATTGATGTTCAAGGGTTCTTGAAGGAAGCTATAATAATGAAGGATTTTGACCATCCCAATGTTCTCAATTTAGTTGGTATCTGTCTCGGAATGGATGACATGCCGCTGGTTGTGCTGCCATACATGAAACATGGCGATCTATTGTCTTATATCAGAGATGAGAAAAATGTAAGAATTAAGTTTTATATGCAATGTTGTTTGAACGTCATTCAGGACTTTAGTTAAATGTGCGTAACGAAAATTAGATTTTCTTATTTCTCAACCATAACATATTTTGTGGGTAATCAAAAGAACTGTCTCAATAAGACGGTTCTTTTGAGCACCCAAACATATGTTAAAACTGATGAGTAAGAAAATAGTTACATTTTACGCTGAAAATTTTTGTTTATCTAAACCTGTGGTCATTACATAATGTTATTAAATATGTTAATCACTAGTGGATGACATTATATCACTCCCAGATGTGACATCATCATGCCAGCTGATAATATGGGCCTCGACGCGAGAAAACCTGTCTTTGGGGGTTGCAAACAACAAAGGCGCAGACCAGCCTGCGCGTATGCGCAGGCTGATCAGTGCCTTTGTTATTCGCCTTTTGGAAAGTATCATATCTAATATTGAAACAAGCGAAATTTCAATTATCTAACTAGTCTCTGGAGCTGAGGAGACTGGTTTGAGTCTCACTTTGTCGGAAACCCTGAAGACAGGTATTGTCATGTCTAGGCTCATGTAATCTAACTGACAAAGAAACTGTCCTATATCTAAGATCACCCCAGAGTTTGGAATGTAAGGTTTATGCAAATTATAATACACTGGCAACCTTTTTCAACCTGCTTCCATTGGAACAGTTTGATCTTGGTCTTCAAATTTTTAGGCTCATTACTGCTCACACACATTAAAAATGGAAGTAGATGAATTTTCAAACCATATAAACTGGAATTCCAGTCTTGTTCACCCTTTTCATTCGGGATACTGGTAAACAGGTACTTTGGCTAACAGTGAAGGCCCAGATGAAATGCCGCATAAAGCGGCATTCCATCAGGATCTGCACTGTTTGCTAAGAAAATAAGCAAATGTCAGGGACAGGATTACATTTTTGTGTAGAAATTTTGACCTGTTATCCCTTAAAATACAAAATGGACAATTCCATACTAACTGTATCAACATGTATGGGATAATCCATCAAAAGGGAAACGGTTAATGGCTGTACATGCACATTTAAAGCATCCCTTTATGTATATCACATATTCTAAAACACTTGCTTTTCTTATTGGATAACATCAAAAAGAATTGCCAGTATATCCATATACTGTTAGAAATAGTTTAACGTTGTTAGTTACATCACATTTCATTGGATGAAATGCGGCTTCACCCCCGGCAGATTGCAATGCTCTAATTTGAGGCAAAATTGCAGAAGTGCATTAGAATGGGGATAACGATATTATATAAATATAACATTCTTGAGAGGGTGATAGTCGAAAATATCATCCCGAGAAATATGATTATCAACTGAGGCGAGCCGAGGTTGATAATCATATTTCGAGGGATGATTTTTTAGACTATCACCCTCTCAAGAATGTTATATTTATTTTATTATACCGAAGATTATTCCTTAATTTTTTCTACCCTTCTTTCCTCTAACCATGGTGCGGGAAGTTCCAAGGACAGCACACTGCACATTTGCTAAGATTGGATGAAATAATATCTTTCACAAAAGGGTTGTGTTTGTAAACAGTTTTAGTGTTCAATCTGATTATGATGGCCGTTTAAACAAATTGTGCTATAATCACTGATGACCGCACTTAGCAGCATCTCTTAGATCTACATTGTAAATGGAGTTGCTATGGATGGTGCGGCTTTGATGCAAAACAGAAAATTTCGCCTCATCTGCTCAATTTTAATCTCAAAGTGTTCCTCTCGTTCTAACTAAGAAAACGAGTACCCACCCTTTTTGTTTCTGACCACAAATAACAAAGTTATATGGAGATTAAAGTGACCAGGCCATGGCATCATACATGTACATGTATCCGCCATTGTAAAGTTAGGGTCTCCTCGCGTAAACGAAGCGTATGCGCATCAAAGTTGCGCATGTGATAGTCGAAATTATTGCAGGGTGATAGTATATAAATATAACATTCTTGAGAGGGTGCTAGTCGAAAATATCATCCCGAGGAATGTGATTATCAACCGAGGCGCAGCCGTGGTTGATAATCATATTTCGAGGGATGATTTTTCGACTAGCACCCTCTCAAGAATGTTATATTTATTTTATTATGCTGAACATTATTCCTTTATTTTCAAACCATGGTGCGAGAGTTCCAATGACAACGCAATGCGTAATTGATTCGAATGATTGAAATATCTTACACAAAAGGGTAGTGTTTGTAAACAGTTTGAATGCTCAGACTGGTCGTGACCACCGTTTAAACAAATCGTGCCATAATCACTGATGGCATCAAACACTTTAGGCTACTTCGCTTGCAGCGTCGCTTAAATCAACATTGTAAATGGAGCTGCTGTAGATGAAGCGGTTTTGTTGCAAAACAAAAAATTTCGCCAAATATGCTCAAATTTGGTTTCAAAGTGTTCAGCTCGTTCAAACTAAGAAAACGAGTACCCACACTTTATGTTTCTGTCCACAAATAACGAAGTTATTATGAGTTTAAAGTGACACGGCTATGGCTCATATATGTACATGTATCCGCCACTGCAGGTTAGCGTCTCCTCGTGTAAACGAACCGTACGCGCATCGGCGGTGCGCATGTGATAGTCGAAATTATCGCAGGGTGATAGTCGAAATTAGCACCTACCGGCCTATGGAGGTTTTACATGGGGTTTCTATGTGAGGGTATAATAATCTGAAATTGTGCCCCCCCCCCCCCCCCACCCCCGGCCTATGGAGGTTTTACATTGGAAATTTATGTGAGGTATAATAATCAAAATTATCATTTGGGGAGGTAGTTAATTGTCTGATATAAGGTCGGAAATCTTGCTTTACAGCTCCTCTCGCGAGTCACCATGAAACTAAATTTCTGACTCTGTATACGACGATATACCTCCACAAAAGAACATTTTGAATACAGTTATCCCCTTAGGCTAGACATACAATAAATAAGAGTAATTGGTTACATTTCAGAACCCCACCATCAAAGATCTGATTAACTTTGCTATAGATATCACTGAAGGAATGGCATACCTATCTGAGCTCAAATTTGTACATAGAGACCTTGCTGCTAGGAACTGTATGTAAGTTTCAAAACTTAGGTAATTATAAAGATCTGATAAACTTTGCTATAGATACCACTGAGGTAATGGTATACCTATCTGAGCTCAAGTTTGTACATAGAGACCTTGCTGCTAGGAACTGTATGTAAGTTTCAAAACTTAGGTAATTATAAAGATCTGATCAACTTTGCTATAGATATCACTGAAGGAATGGCATACCTATCTGAGCTCAAGTTTGTACATAGAGACCTTGCTGCTAGGAACTGTATGTAAGTTTCAAAACTTGGGTAATTATAAAGATCTGATTAACTTTGCTATAGATACCACGGAGGGAATGGCATACCTATCTGAGTTCATGTTTGTACATAGAGGCCTTGCTGCTAGAAACTGTATGTAAGTTTCAAAACTTGGGTAATTATAAAGATCTGATTAACTTTGCAATAGATACCACTGAGGGAATGGTATACCTATCTGAGCTTAAGTTTGTACATAGAGACCTTGCTGCTAAGAACTGTATGTAAGTTTCAAAACTTGGGTAATTATAAAGATCTGATTAACTTTGCTATAGATACCACGGAGGGAATGGCATACCTATCTGAGCTCAAGTTTGTACATAGAGACCTTGCTGCTAGGAACTGTATGTAAGTTTCAAAACTTGGGTAATTATAAAGATCTGATTAACTTTGCAATAGATATCACTGAGGGAATGCCATACCTATCTGAGCTCAAGTTTGTACATAGAGACCTTGCTGCTAGGAACTGTATGTAAGTTTCAAAACTTGGATAATTATAAAGATCTGATTAACTTTGCTATAGATACCACTGAGGGAATGGCATACCTATCTGAGCTCAAGTTTGTACATAGAGACCTTGCTGCTAGGAACTGTATGTAAGTTTCAAAACTTGGGTAATTATAAAGATCTGATTAACTTTGCTATAGATATCACTGAGGGAATAGCATACCTATCTGAGCTCAAGTTTGTACATAGAGACCTAGCTGCTAGGAACTGTATGTAAGTT
This sequence comes from Loripinus fragilis, assembly GCA_964019695.1. Lineage (NCBI taxonomy): Eukaryota > Metazoa > Mollusca > Bivalvia > Lucinida > Lucinidae > Loripinus > Loripinus fragilis. The sequence goes on from OZ026520.1 coordinate 51,619,857, forward strand.
TCAAAACTTGGGTAATTATAAAGATCTGATTAACTTTGCTATAGATATCACTGAGGGAATAGCATACCTATCTGAGCTCATGTTTGTACATAGAGACCTTGCTGCTAGGAACTGTATGTAAGTTTCAAAACTTGGGTAATTATAAAGATCTGATTAACTTTGCTATAGATATCACTGAGGGGATGGCATACCTATCAGAGCTCAAGTTTATACATAGAGACCTTGCTGCTAGGAACTGTATGTAAGTTTCAAAACTTGGGTAATTATAAAGATCTGATTAACTTTGCTATAGATATCACTGAGGGAATGGCCTTCTTATCTGAGCTCAAGTTTGTACATAGAGACCTTGCTGCTAGGAACTGTATGTAAGTTTCAAAACTTGGGTAATTATAAAGATCTGATTAACTTTGCAATAGATATCACTGAGGGAATAGCATACCTATCTGAGCTCAAGTTTGTACATAGAGACCTTGCTGCTAGGAACTGTATGTAAGTTTCAAAACTTGGATAATTATAAAGATCTGATTAACTTTGCTATAGATACCACTGAGGGAATGGCATACCTATCTGAGCTCAAGTTTGTACATAGAGACCTTGCTGCTAGAAACTGTATGTAAGTTTCAAAACTTGGGTAATTATAAAGATCTGATTAACTTTGCAATAGATACCACTGAGGGAATGGTATACCTATCTGAGCTCAAGTTTGTACATAGAGACCTTGCTGCTAGGAACTGTATGTAAGTTTCAAAACTTGGGTAATTATAAAGATCTGATTAACTTTGCTATAGATACCACGGAGGGAATGGCATACCTATCTGAGCTCAAGTTTGTACATAGAGACCTTGCTGCTAGGAACTGTATGTAAGTTTCAAAACTTGGGTAATTATAAAGATCTGATTAACTTTGCTATAGATATCACTGAGGGAATAGCATACCTATCTGAGCTCAAGTTTGTACATAGAGACCTTGCTGCTAGGAACTGTATGTAAGTTTCAAAACTTGGATAATTATAAAGATCTGATTAACTTTGCTATAGATACCACTGAGGGAATGGCATACCTATCTGAGCTCAAGTTTGTACATAGAGACCTTGCTGCTAGGAACTGTATGTAAGTTTCAAAACTTGGGTAATTATAAAGATCTGATTAACTTTGCTATAGATATCACTGAGGGAATAGCATACCTATCTGAGCTCAAGTTTGTACATAGAGACCTAGCTGCTAGGAACTGTATGTAAGTTGCAAAACTTGGGTAATTATAAAGATCTGATTAACTTTGCTATAGATATCACTGAGGGAATAGCATACCTATCTGAGTTCATGTTTGTACATAGAGACCTTGCTGCTAGGAACTGTATGTAAGTTTCAAAACTTGGGTAATTATAAAGATCTGATTAACTTTGCTATAGATATCACTGAGGGGATGGCATACCTATCAGAGCTCAAGTTTATACATAGAGACCTTGCTGCTAGGAACTGTATGTAAGTTTCAAAACTTGGGTAATTATAAAGATCTGATTAACTTTGCTATAGATATCACTGAGGGAATGGCCTTCTTATCTGAGCTCAAGTTTGTACATAGAGACCTTGCTGCTAGGAACTGTATGTAAGTTTCAAAACTTGGGTAATTATAAAGATCTGATTAACTTTGCAATAGATATCACTGAGGGAATGCCATACCTATCTGAGCTCAAGTTTGTACATAGAGACCTTGCTGCTAGGAACTGTATGTAAGTTTCAAAACTTGGGTAATTATAAAGATCTGATTAACTTTGCAATAGATATCACTGAGGGAATGCCATACCTATCTGAGCTCAAGTTTGTACATAGAGACCTTGCTGCTAGGAACTGTATGTAAGTTTCAAAACTTGGGTAATTATAGAGATCTGATTAACTTTGCAAGAAATATCACTGAGGGGATGGCATACCTATCAGAGCTCAAGTTTGTACATAGAGACTTGCTGCTAGGAACTGTATGTAAGTTTCATGACTTGGGTAATTTTCAAAGTGCACACAAATCCATCCTTAGACTTGACTTTTAAAGCAATCTGCATATTGAATTTTGTTTGTTTGTTTGGTATGATGCTTTACATCCCAGGCAACAGCTATGGTCATGCCGAGACAGTCAGTTTACCTAATAACACTTATTTCCTGGGCAAGCTTGACTAAGCGGTTAACCAGTACTTCATGCACATACTTACCCTTGTTACTGACAACAACCCTTCTTGAATCAGCCGAAGGGAGGAGAATGGCCGTAGAAATTATTTCATGATCAATCTCCACGAAAGTATGGGACTGGGCCGTGATCGAACTCGCGACCCCTGGATCTGCAGTCAGACACATATCTCCAGTCAGGCACATTACCAACTGCGCAACATGGCCAGGTTCTTTTATGTGAATTATGTGTATGTGATGCAGAATAGTCCTTGGTTACCCTTGTCCTGCTGGATTATAAGAATCTATCATATTTGAGCTTCGGCATGAGATTTCCAACAATTTGACATTTTGACAAGTGTAGACTCGGACAACCCTCTGCAGCCTCCTTTTAAGCTTAGAAACTCCAAATGGTATTCAGTCAGTAGCTTAACAATCATAGAATACTCAAGCGACTGGCAAAGGCTCAGATCAGACTGCGCATATGCGCAGGCTGATTTGAGGCTTTGCTGCTTGTGCATACCACATTGTTGGAAATCTTATGCACTGGCTCATTTATTACATAGAAATAAGAAAGTAGCTGCCTGGATACTGAATCAATTGCTTTGTATTCATTTATAAAGCTACATAGACAAAATCTTTAAAAAAAATTTTTTAAATTTCAGTTTTTGATAAGGGGAGAAAACACATTATCCTGATAAATTCTTTGATAGTGGCATAAATATGTACAGTAAAACCTGTGTAAAAGGCCACTCTGAAAAAGACTGAAAATTGCTTTTAAAGACCAAATATTGCTTAATGCAGGTCAAAAGTATTGCAGAATGCTCCAAGGGGAGCATTCTGCAATACTTTCAACCTTAATTAAGCTACCATTTTGGGAGTGCAGTGGCTCAGTGGTAGTGTGCTTGACTCGAGACCGAGAGGCTGCGGGTTTGAGCCTCACCGGGGTCACTGTGTTGTGGTCCTTGAGCAAGACACATTTATTATCCTAGCTTAGTACTGGTTCAACCAAGGAAGACCCATCCCTGTTTAACTGAAAGATTGTTGATGGGACATAAAGAATCAAATCAAACAAATAAAGCTACCATTTGTCATTAAAATCTTTGTTTTGTCTATTTTTGAATGACCGTTTTACACAGATTTTACTGTACAAGTAAAATATAAAAATTAAAATTTACTTCTTCTGTTTGATAGGCTGGATGAAGAGTTCCGAGTGAAGGTGGCAGATTTTGGACTGTCTCGCGATGTTTACGAGAAAGATTACTATTCCTGTGAAAATAAAAAGACAATGTTACCAGTCAAGTGGCTGGCCTTGGAATGTCTTGAAAAGGGGAAATACTCTTCAAAGTCTGATGTGGTAGGTACCATCTTAACCCTTTGTAGATCAATGGGACTTTTCCATAAAGTTTCATACAATTAAGTCAGTATGGTCCATTATATATATTGAAGGGTAAGAGGTTATAATTTCCTAAAAATACTGAGTTTCTTTCTCTGAAGATTGATTTTGTCTTAGCAAAGAGAATGCTGCATTTCATCTGGATCTTCACTGTTTTTGTAAAATAACCCATTTAGGGGTTTCCATTCTACAAAGGGTTAATGAATTATTGTTAATCTTCACCTCAAGTTTTATTTTATTTGCTTACGGCAAAGTAATTTACATAGAGGATTTCATATACTCAACAGCAAAAAAGAGAAGCATATTTTTCAAACCTTTATTTAATCTTTGAAACTGTACTAAAATTTTACACTGAATTGAATGAATATGTTTTCCCGGACAGATAAGTTTGTGCAGGGCCATTTAGTTGGTCATTAAATTGAATTACATGTATATATTTTGTAAGATAATTACAAAAAATGTAAAAACAGTGCTGTAAGTTGGAAGAGTCATGCTTAGGATCTGATTTCACTGCATGGTACAGCAGCATACTGAAACAAATTGGAAAACAGTATCATGCCGCAGATTCAAAAATTTTCATTCTTTTTCTTACTCTGATGTTGAAAACGACTCACTGGAATCTCTGGGTTGCAATTATGCATGATAACGTGTAGAACTCTAAGGTACTGTCCAACAGAACTGTTTCAAAAAATTGCTTGGACAGGAACTTGCCTGTCTCATACATTTTAATATACGCTGCAGAAGTAATGAGCATTTTATCAGAACCAAAAATGTTGGCTGATAATTTTTTCTCTTTCTTCTACTTTACAGTGGTCATTTGGAATTGTTCTGTGGGAGTTAATGACCAGGGGAGTTAACCCCTACCCAGATGTGGATAACTGGGATATTGTGAGGTATTTGAAACAGGGTAGACGGATGCCACAACCTCAGTATTGCCCAGATCATTTGTAAGTTTATCATAAATTAGAATTATTCCTTAGAAACAGTGCACACAAGATAAGACATGGTTCTTTAGAATAGTTCTTAGCTCTTTGCATGCTGGGTAAATGTTTTTGTTATCTTCTGCTGATTTTTTTTCAAAATAAACATTTTGAAAATATTCTTTCAAAGTGTCAAATGGTGTTGATCCAGACCTGGATCCAAACTGTTTGCAAAGGTTATCAGCAGATGACAAAAATCCCTGCTTGCAAGGAAAGAGTTAATGGATTCTGTTTTACCCATTCATGCCAAATGAGATCTTCCATCCTCAGTGTTTGTTTTATATTATATTAGGATGCTCAACAATTTACTGCAAGTTTTGCAGGTGGTAATTTCTTTAGTTGAGAAATTTAAACAATAATCAGAAATAGTCTCTTTCATATGGCTGACTGATTCATGTGGGATAACATTTCGCTTCAGATTGCCAAAATCAACCATTCTAGATACTGATTGTTTAAAAACTGAGCCAGCACTTGAAATTTTGGTACTTATTGCATCAAAGAGCAGCCAAGACTCAAGACTAGCCTGTGCATTGGCACAGTCTGGCCAGAGCATTTGCTGCTTGCATATACAAATTATGGATTCAGAGGAAGGTTAAGTCACAAATTTAGGCAGCAAGCCCCAAAAGATAGCTATGTTCATGTAGTTATGTTTAAAGTGTGACTCGTACACAATAAGTACCTAAGCACATGAGCTTGCACTAATGATTAATGATCAAATGAGATTTCGATGCTACATGTATAACTATCTGTGAGTAAATAATGTAGTCTCTTTTCTGCAGATATATGATCATGCGTAAATGCTGGTTACCAAACGCTAAGGACCGACCAACTTTCTCCAAACTTGCTCGTGAAATCAAGGACATGATCACGATGTTGGAGCACGCCATGAAACAGGGTGAAGACAAAGCGGACATCCAGACCACCTACGTTAACATGGACAACTGCACAGACTATCATTATACAGATGAATTGATGGCACCGCCAGACTCTGATGATGAGTCATCGGTACCTACGTCACCAACATCGCCGACATCTCCAAAATCGCCGACATCTCCAACACAGTCGGCTTCACCGAAGTCTGTGATAGCTGAGAGTGAGAAGGAAGAAACAGGTACGGTAACTGTTCCAAAAATTTTGAAAAAAATTAAACTTAAAATTGCTAATATTTTTTACCCATCAGTTTTATCATATGTCGTGGGTGCTCAAAATTACCGTCTCATTGAGACGGTTCTTTTGAGTGCCCACAACATATATTTTGGTTGAGAAATGAAAAAAAAATTATGTTTTGGTACGCAGAAACAGGTTCAGTAACTGTTCCAAAAATTTAGAGCCCTTTCATAGGTTTAGATTTAAAAAAAAATTGAGCTTAAAATTTTACCCATCAATTTAAACATATATTGGGTGTTACTTGTGTTTGAAATAAATTGCCATAAACCTCAGTTGTGCAGAATTTTTTTAGCCGAGTATATAATAAACATTTTCCTGCCAGTTGTGACTTCTGTCTTTTACTCTCTGTAGGTTAAGATGAACAAAATTGTTCAGCGTAAAATTGTAAATATTTTCTAACTCATAATTTTTAGCATGTTTTTTGGGTGCTCAAAAGAACCGTCTCATTGAGACGGTTCTTTTGAGTACCCACAACATATGTTTTGGTTGAGAAATAAGAAAATCATTTTTTTTGGTACGCACTGTTAAAGATCATATGAAAAGGTTTAAGAAATGAATTGAAATGAAACAACGTATATTATACAACAAAATGCTGAAAACCGCATCAAAAAATTCCAATTATTAAAAAGGTTATGCCTATTTGAATTTCAGACTTGGTTTTGGTTTTCCAAAACAGACTTGGAAAATTAAAAATAGATTCTATCCAGCAATGCACCATTCTTTGATGTCATATGAGGATTTAAAAAGGTGGTTAAACTTCAAATATCTCAATCTGTGTATTTGAAAAGTACATCTTCAGTTTGAAAATGCCAATATTTTAATTGCCTAAATTACATTTTGTCCGCTTATATGATTTTTGGTTAATGTGCGTAGATAAGCAAAAATTGAATTATGAAATTTTTTCATGAAATTTAAAAAAAAAAATCCTTTCAGACAACATGTTTTTGGATAATCTTTTTAATTTTTCAAAATAAGTTGACATAAAAATTGAATTTACTTATTTCTGTATCATTTAGAATAAGAAATGCATGGTAAAAGTTAATTTAAATTTTTATTTAAATTTGACATTTAAGCATAAAATTTTAATTAAATAAAAATTTAACATACAGAAAACCATTTATGCAAGACCAATCTTCGCTGTTTCCCAGAAAAGCATACTAAAGTTTGACAAATTCTTTCCTTTTGCAAATATTTAAATTTATTGAAAAATTTCAAACTTCACATGACATCACAGAATGATGCATTGTTGTATAGAATCTATTTTTAGTTTTTCAAGTCTGTTTGGGGGAAAATTTCCAGTCCCAAATTCAAATAGACATAACTTTTGAATGGATAGGAGTTTTTAGATGCGGTTTTCAGCAATCTCTCTCTCACAATAACTTGTATTATCTGAAATGTTTGGTTAAGAACATTTTTTTTACCTTTTCAGTTGATCTTTAAGTAAAGGCCTGCACTTTTCTCTTTGTGTTCTCAAATAAGATACTGGTTTTCAAGGCTAGAATTCACAAAATGCTTGTTAAAATAGCAAACAGGGAAGACCCTGATCAGACTGCTTCTTCAGAAGCAGTCTTCTGATCAGACTGCTTCTTCAGAAGCAGTCTGATCCAGGTCTGCACTGTTTATCTAGACCTTTTGGCAGGCAACTAGCATTTGAAATTTTAGAACTTACTGTATGTCATATGTAGGCCATATCTGAGCTTGTATCCAGCATGAGGTACGCTTGTATCCAGCATGAGGTACACTTGTATCCAGCATGAGGTACAAGTTTGCATGTGCATACAGCGAAGATTCAAATCTGTCTGTGAATCTGCACAGTCTGATCAGAGTCTTAGTTCTCCATATGAAGAAATGTCAGAACCTTGGCTACCCATAGAGCGCCCATTGAAGATTCTGATCAGACTACATGGATGTGCAGGCTGATCTGAGTCTTTGATGGGTGAAGTAAGAATTAAACCAGCATGCTCAGCTACAGACTAGCTAGACTATTTTGAAATTATGCCTGTAGCAAGTGGAGATATAATACATTCCAGAGAGCTAATAACAAAATGAGCCGCGACATGAGAGTCATTCCCAATCCAAAAATGGCCTTTATTTTCCCAATTTCGTGTATTTTAGCACATTTTCCCAATTGACTGTCACACCTATTTAATGGGGCTAAGGACCTAAACTTTGGAATGAGCCTGTATCTATATCCCTTCCTTGTGTGCGAGTTGCAAAGGCTCTGGCAAGACTGCGCATTTGCACAGGCTTGCCTGAGTCTTGGCTGCTCACCATGTGGGAAAGTACCAAAATTTTTTAAATTGATTTGTTGGCTCATATATTCCAGAATCTGATGCTGCAACAGGGACAACGGCAGATCTGAAGCCAGACACACAACAGACAGACACAAAAACAGATACTGAGGACAGAAGAGACGCAGACAAACCAAAGGTAGCTAAGAAGCCCACACCAAAGCCATCAGAAGAAATAAAAGAATCAGATTCCTCAGAAAAGCCTTCATTGTTCAAAGAGAAGGAGACGGTGGTTGTTCAGCCGGGAAAATCAGGGGTGACTGACTCAGGGCAAAGAGACTCACAGGCGTAATAAAAGCTCATGAGCAGAATTCTGTGAAAAAATGCACCTATATACAATAAACGCACTAATCATGTTGTCCTCAGAATGGTCAAATCTCCATGACCAAATCTCCATGGAGATTTGGTCATAGAGATTTGAGTGCAATAGGGCTTAGAAATAATAGAACATCAGACAAACTAATAAATTTTTACTGTCTTTTACCGAGGGCTGTGTTTCCACTTAGGACACAATTTTCTGGACATAAAATGATATACATTTTAAACATGTAGTTGACACAAAAACTCAATTCAATGAGGACAGTTCTTAGAGGTATCAGTTGTTTGAGTTCAAAACAGTTGGTATATGATACATAACCAAAAACTTTAGTATAGTGCAATCCCTTTATAACACTGTGTTTGATGCCATGTTAGAATTGAATCATGTGATAAAGGGACAATTTTACAAAGGAATTACAGGAAAACGACCATTTAATGGTCATTTTTCTATAATTCCTTTGTAAAATTCCATGGTAAAAATATTTTGGAGCCACAACATGTCAGTGTTATATCCAAATTTGTGTTATAGCAAGGTGTGCTACAAAGGGACTGCTATGTTTTCCGGTTTTAGGAATGAACTGTGTGATAAGTGAATTATGTTTTAAATGAAAATTTTACAAAGGAATTATTGAAAAATGGCCATTTAAAGGTCATTTTCCTATAACTCCTTTGTAAAATTCCATGGTAAAAATATTTTGAGCCACATGTCAGCTTTATATCCAAGTTTGTTGTAACGAGGTGTGCTACAAAGGGATTGCACTGTGTTAACTCTGCTATGTATTCCTGTCCATAGGATTGAACCATGTGATAAGTGAATTATGTTATACAGGGACAATTTTAGAAAAGGAATTATAGGAAAATAATCATTATGGTCATTCACCTATAATTCCTATGTAAAATTCCATTGTAAAAATATTTTGGAGCCACAATATGCCAGTGTTATATCCAAATTTGTGTTATAAAGAGGTGTGCTACAAAGGGTCTGCATGGTGTTAATGTTTTCCGGTCCATAGGAATGAACAGTTTGATAAGTGAATTATGTTGTGAAGGGACAATTTTACAAGGGAATTTCCTATAATTCCTTTGTAAAATTTCATGGTAAAAAAATTGTGAGTCACAATATGGCTCTGTTCAATTCAACAAAGTGTGCTGCAACAGGACTACACTGTATTCTTAGTGTTTCCTATCAAAAGCCATATTGTGGAAACTGAAAAGAAATGTCTCATAGAGACGATTCTTTTAAATACCAAAGTACACAAATCTTTTGAAGAGGAATTAAAAAACAACACAGAAATATCCTCTTTGTTTTTGAAACTATGTAGGTCAAATTTATATTGACTAAAATAGGTTTGTTTTGTTACCGGGCTTTGAGTCATGGAAAGTCAACTTCAAATATGATATTGGAAAGTCTTATGCTAGTTTTCTACAAATTTCAAATCTTTTATTTTGAAACATACACATATATGTGTTTATAAGAAACATGTACATTCTAGAAAGTTATATATTGTATAATATACATATATCTGTAAGATCTATTTTTTCTCAGTAACTTTTATTCTTTAATCATTCCTTCCAAATGTGGTCACATTTCATGTAAGAACCTGTCTTTGATCCATTAGGTTTACATGGCTATTTAATAAATTGAGAATATTCAATTTTTATCCCCCGACCCGAAAAGGATCGGGGGATATAGCGATCAGCCTGGCGTCCGTCCGTCTGTCCGTCTGTCCGTCTGTCCGTCCGTCTGTCCGTCCGTAGACAAAAGCTTGTGCGCTCAATAACTTTTATACCCTTTGAGATATTTTGATAATATTTGGTAGGCATGTATATCGGGTCAAGACGGTGTGTCGCGTGCAAGAATGGTTGCTCTCCCTTGCTGGCCTTTTGAGTTATCTCTCTTGAATGAACTTTATAAGGGGAAGCTTGTGCGCTCAATAACTTTTATACCCTTTGAGATATTTTGATAATATTTGGTAGGCATGTATATCGGGTCAAGACGGTGTGTCACGTGCAAGAATGGTTGCTCTCCCTTGCTGGCCTTTTGAGTTATCTCTCTTGAATGAACTTTATAAGGGGAAGCTTGTGCGCTCAATAACTTTCATACCCTTTGAGATATTTTGATAATATTTGGTAGGCATGTATATCGGGTCAAGACGGTGTGTCGCGTGCAAGAATGGTTACTCTCCTTTAATGGACTTTTGAGCTATCTCCCTTGAGTGAAATTTAAATTTTGTAGGGGGAAGCATGTGCACTTTATAACTTTAATACCCTTTGAGATATTTTGATAATATTTGGCATGCATGTATATCAGGTGAAGACGGTGTGTTGCGTGCAAGAATGGTTGCTCTCCTTTAATGTTTTTTTAGTTATCTCCCTTGAATGAACTTTATAGGGGGAAGCTTGTGCGCTCAATAACTTTAATATCCTTTGAGATATTTTGATAATATATGGTATATATGTATAATAGGTCAAGGGGGTGTCTTGCATTCAAGAATTGTTGTTCTCCCTTGCTGGACTTATAAGTTATCTCCCTTGAATGAACTTTATAGGAGGAAGCTTGTGCACTCAATAACTTTAATACCCTTTGAGATATTTTTATGATCTTTGGTAGACATATATATAAGGTGAAAACGGTGTGTCACATGCAAGAATGGTTGTTCTCCCTTACAGCCCTTTGAGTTATCTCCCTTGAATGAACTTTTGTGCTCAATGACTCATATCATTTGAGATATTTTATGATATTTAGTATACATATATATCAGGTCAAGACAGCTCCCGCTTGTTATCCTTTAGAGTTACTTCTCTTGAATGAACTTTATAGGGAAAGCTTGTGCACTCAATATCTCTTATACACTTAGAGATATTTTAATGATATTTGGTATACATAAATATCAGGTGAAGACAGTGTATCTTGTGCAATAATGGTTGCTCCCCTAACTGTCCTTTTGAATTTTCTCCCTTGGTGTATCACCTGCAGGCATGATTGCTTTTAAATTACAATTTAAATAAAATTGGTTATGTCTGGTCAGGAAGGTGTGTTACATGCAATTATGGTTGTCCCAGTCATATAGCTTTGAGATATTCTGGTTTGATAAAATTTGATATAGATACAGAGTGACTCAAGATGTATTACATATACCGATGACAACTTAACTATTCTACTTAGCTATTATGTATGTAGTTACTTAGAAATTATTCCTTGCTTTCAGTTTTAGGTATTCTCTTTATCATTTCATTATTCTCGTTAATTTTTACTGGCACCTTCAAAGCATCCACAATACAACATTATTATATGTTGGTCATACACACTTGTTCACACCTTCTGCTCTGAACACCAAACATTCCAGGTGTTTCAATGATTTTTCATGATTTTTCATATGCATATTTTTTCTGTTATAGGTATTAAGCAAAACAAAACTGTCATTTGTACATGTCACACATGGACCCTTTCCAGACACAAAACACCATAGTATTTATTCCATATTTGCTTATCTATAACAATTCACCTGTGCTTACTCAGTTATATCTCCTCTAGTTTTGTGTTTGGGTTATCTCCCACGAACAAATTTTATTCGTGAAACTTTGTGCTCTTAATAACTTTTATATCTTTTAAGAGTTTAATGGTGTTAAGTATAAATATATCTTTGAGTCACAGTGTGTTGTTCGGTTTAAGAATGATTGCTCTTTAGGGCTTACATTTTAACGTACCTCCCTTGGATGAATTTAAAGGTAAAAATGAAGTCTCTACAGTCAGCCTTCCACTTTTGTTCGCAGTGACACTCAGTATTATCACATCAAATATATATACTAGGTTGGCTGCTTGTAACTGCATATCAATTACTTTTTGGTCGGGGGATTTGCCATCTCCTCTGATGGCTATTTTTTTGTTTGGAGTATGTTTCATTTTATCTAGTGAATCAAACAAAATGCATATTTTGTGAGTTTTGCTTCATTAGATGAAATCAAATTATGACAAAAGTTTTTTGTTTTCTATCAAATCAGTTAGAAGCACAGTGGATCAATGTGTTGTGACTGAGCATCTTGGTACTGGTTCAACCCAGGAAATGTCCAGACAGAACTGAAAAAATGTTGACTGGGATAAAATGCATCACATCAAACAAAATATACAAATCAGTAAAATTGCGGACAATTTCCCCAAGCCAAAATGTTAATAAAACAAAGAAGTCAGATATTTAGTAAAGCCTTGCATTGGAGCTCATTTTATTTTGGTCAATTTATTTCCCTATAGCTACAAAAGACAGATGTTTCCATGTGCAAGCTGTTTGCATAGCCTTGAGAAAGATGGGTATTCAAATTGCTTTTCTTCTCTCATTTCTCAACAAAAACATATGTTGTGGGTACTCAATGGAAGTGTCTCATCGAGACGATTCCAATGAGTACCCTCAACATATCTTTAACTGAGAAATAAGAGAAATATCATCATTTTAGTTTAAAAAAACACATTTTATTTAAGCTATGAGCTAATGATGTACATTCCTTGCCTGTATGGTGCCTTACATTCTTGTGATTCTTTACCTCAGTAATTTTTACAAATGTATTATTTGTATACATGTACATAAGAGGATTTTTTCTATATACAAGAGCTAAATTTATTGCTTAAAATATTAACTGAATTTATCCATATTTGCTGTATATATTTAGCAGTGTTATAATTATCCTTTTACTTTTAACTTATAAGGACCACTATATCTAAGCTCAATTTTATCTCAAAATGCATTGACCTGCAGTATTTTTATTTAAAAGGGAGAAATTCAAAGACCATTGAACTGTTTCCTACCTTTTCTTGTAAAAATAGCCTATACTGTAAAACCTGTGTAAAACGACCACTCAAAAAGAAGACCAAAAATTGGTTTTCAAGATCGATTAACACTTAATGCAGGTCAAAAGTATTGCAGAATGCTCCAAAGGGAGCATTCTGCAATACTTTCGACCTTCATTAAGCTACAATTTGTCATTAAGATCTTTGTTTTGTCTATTTTTGAGTGGCCCATTTACACAGGTTTTACTGTACAATGTTTCATGTTAAGAAGTCATTTCTTAGGACCTCACGCAAAATAAAACTGCAGTTTCAAAGAATATATATAGAGAATCTAACATGAGTGCTCATGTTTTATTGAATTTATTAAAGAAGTTGAGAAAAAGAGATAAAATGTGAGGCTTGTCAAGCATTTTATTTCTTTTTTGCAAAGAGTTTAATAACTTCAGTAATATAGGAGCATGAATGTTAGATTCTATCATCTACTTAAAAATCGCAATTTTGGTGTGAAAACTTGAAGATTTTGCCATCTTTTACGCAACGTTATAATGAATGTTATTACGTAATGTTACTAAATTTGTGAATATTGATTTTTATTGCATGACATTATATCACTTCCAGACGCGAATATTATTTTCCTTATTTCTGCGAAACTATGTTTACTTATTAAAAGCATTTCACTGAGATGCTTTTAATCAGTACTCATATCGTATGTTTTGAGCAAAATGGAAAAATGGTTTGAGCAAATATGATGATTATTTGAAGGAACATTAGAAATCCATTGAAAAATTTTCGTGCAAAATGGTCAATTTGTAACTTTTTTGGTAGCTAATTATTATTATGTATGCATATGTTAACGTAATGAAGAGACATTGCCTTATATCTGTTTGATTTTTAATCATATATAGGCAAAAGACTCAATATGACTCGCGCTCAAAGACTTATACCTTTTTAGATAAGAATACTGAATATTATGAGTCTAATAAATTTAGGAAAGTGCACAAAATATTTATATGTATGCACAGTTTCTGAAATTTCCATCATAACTTACACATTCCTTTCAACCCTTAAAGTGCCAATCACATCAAAATTCGTCTGATTTTGTAATCTGCTGAAATGTTTTAGAATAAAGAATGTGGTCCTAGATCGGGCTCCTCTCTGTTTGCCCCTGTACTTATATTAGTCAAATAATGTTAGCAAAAATTAGCAAGCAGACAACAAGAGCAGACGGCACTTTCAGATGAATTTTTTGCAGATGCTTTAAGGGTAAATAAGAATATTGTGTACGAGTAAACAAACTATTTATGTAGGTGTGCAGTTAATTTAATGATGTACCTTTATATACTTTACACATTCCTACAAACATTTATATTACTTTTATTCGTCAAAGCGCCAATCACAACAAAAGTCCTTTGCTTTTATCGTCTGCTGAAATTTTTTAGAACCCTTTTCAATGAACAGTGTAGACCCAGATCAGACTGCTCCTACAGGAGCAGTCTGATCTGGGCCACACTGTTTTCCCCTATATTTACATTAGTCAAATGATGTTAGCAAAACTTGCAACAGACGACTTTAAGCAGACGGCATTTTCAGATGAATTTTGTGCAGACGCTTTAAGGGTTAATAAGAATATTGTGTACGAGTACACAAGTTTTTTTAATATAGGTGTGCAGTTATTTTTCTGATGTACCTTTATATGCTTTACACATTCCTACAAACATTTGTATAACTTTTTATTGGGAAAAAGATAGAATATGTCCTGTTATTTTGAACCCTGAATTATAATGTCCATTATTGGTGCCTTTAAATGATTGTGATACATATTTTTTATGCCCCCAGGGGCCCTCGGTCCCGATCTGGATCCAAACCATTTGACACCCTGATAGTTTTCCTGAAAGAATAATGCCCTCAGTCCTGATCTAGAGTCAAGCTGTTTGATGTCTGCTGATAACCTTTGCAAACAGTTTGGACCCAGATCTGGACCGACAGAATGTCGTCCTGATCTGGATTCAAATTGTTTGACTCTCTGTAAGTGTTCTTGAAAAGTTATTTTTTTAAAAAATCAGCAGATGACAACTAAAGCATGAAAGATTAGCCAACATGCAAAGAGTTTAGGAGACAACATTGAAAGCACATATAGTTGGCTCAGCCTTTTGGCTAGAGACAGAGATTCAACTTTAAGGACATAAGCTACTAAATACTCTCATGTTGAAATCTGTTCAATACTTTGCGTACTGTTTGTTTATGCATTAGCTATCCATTTATAAGATAAAAAAGAATATGTCACCTTGCTTATTTTTTCATAATCTCTTATGGAAGTTTTCAGCATTTGACCAATTTTCTAAATCGATGAAAGAATAACACTAGTCCTAAATATCAAGCTTAAACTGTTGTAATCTTCAGCCAGCTTTGTTTATGTTATTTAAATTATTGCCCATGGTCTTTTAGAAACTGTGCAAGTTTATTTGTTATCCCAAGCTGTGACAAGATACTGCATGATATATTTTGGCAATTCGTCCAAAATTGGAATTTGTTTTTTTAGAATAAATCATATATTAAAAATCTGATGTTGAAAATCTTAATAATTTATTTCATGGACTATTATAATACCTTTCAGAAAAAAAAGAATAAAAATCTGAGGACGCCAAACTAATTCTCTTTCCGGAGGGCCAACTTTAACCCCAACCCCATAGGTTTCATGCATAATTTAATATAAAAAGTTCAGGAATGACCATTTCCGTCGTTTTGATGATGCCATTTTTCTTCTTTATGAAGCATTTTAGCATTAAATTGTTAAAAAGAAAGAAAAAAAACCACTGAAAATAGGTGCACACCCTGGAATGGATCCAGGTTCTCTGGTTTTGTAGCCAGATATGCTGGCCACGAGGTCAGGTCGCGTGTGGCTCTAAATAACTGTACAAATAGAAGAGACTCTGCCACTTTCGTATTTGTAACCGGGGTAATTGTGTACATTGTTTGATTTTGTCTGAGCTACATTTATCTGTCTTTGGTACTGAAACGATCAGTTCTGATAAAAGGTCAATAGATATTTCAGACACTCTTTAATTACTTTATTTTTTCAAGAAAATATCGAAATACCGATATGACATAAAATTATCTGAAAGCTGTGTTAATCATAATCCGTAAATGGTAGAAAGACAGGACCCAGACAACTTTACCTGTTTCCTGAAGCAGGATTGGTGCGCATGGAAATTTATCTGCATATGTCTTTAAAATATGTACCTGTAAGAATAATAATTTGACCAATCAAAAAATACCTCAGAATGTGGTTATAGAGGCACAAGCTGGTGTTAGGTTGTATAATTCTTTAACTCTTTGCATACTAGTGGTGTCTGCTGGTGACCTGTGCAAACAGTTTGGACCCAGATCAGGCCCGACAAAAAGGCCGGCCTGATCTGGATCCAAACTGTTTGACACTCTGATGGCATTTCAAAGGTTGACTTTGAAAAGAAGAAAAAAAACATGCAAAATTAAACATCATGAGTGTTAAAGGACAGAATAGCGCCTGATCATTGTTTTATAGTTCTGTGGCATTATCAGGGTATAGATTGTCTCATACAACAAGATTGGGTCAGCATTTGCATATATGGCTCTCCATGTGTATATCTTGAAGGCCTTTGTTGCAAAAATGCATTCTGTAGACCCGTCACTATAAATGCAGCAAGTTTTTCTTCGGTGTATCATTTTTTCTATTCTTTTATTTTCTCATTCTTTTTATTCTGATTTGTTCATATAATGCATGTTTTTATTGTAAGATTTAAGGATATGTAAATGTTTATCTTAGTTTTAGGAATTATACAAATTTTATTTACAACTGCTTGTATATAAACCTGCTGTGTATAGTTATGCTTTTTAAAGGCAATAGTTTCAATTTGTATCATATGTAACCCTAAATAACTCATTTGAACCCTATAGGGCCACCTTAATTTTGCAGCATATGACATTTTTAAATGTTAATGCCGCCCTATAAAACAAATAAGACTTGATATCACATGTGAATCATCTGCTAGCAGATGATTCACATGTAATATCAAGTCTTATTTCCAACAGAAAATCTAGAATATCACAATATTTTGCCACCTGCTGCAGTCATGATAAGATGGTTAAGGTATGTGCAATGTGTAGACCATATCCAAATGATCATGACCAGAGTTGAGGAGTATTTTTATGTTAACAGCTCCTCAGCCCTTAGTTATGTTGAAGTTGACAAAGGAATACACCTTTGTATTGAGATAAAGTTGCATACCTGGTATAATTATGATCAATTAAGGAATTTTGCATCTAGCCAAACCATTTGTTGTCTGCTGATAACCTTTGCAAACAATTTGGACTTAGACCAGGACCGAAAAAATGTCTGTCTTGATCTGGACTCCATTTTGAAAGAAAACAACAGGCAAATTGCACAAACGGGTCTGCTTGGCTGAACAAAATGGCTGCAAGAGCTAAATATAGAAATGTCTTTAAACGACATCTACTCCAGAACCACTGGCCCAAATTCAAAATAATTTCTCATGAATATTCCTCATTTTGCCCTCTACCAAATTGCACAAACCATTCTGCTCGGCTGAACACAATGGCCACAATAGCTAAAAATAGAAATATCTTTAAACATCTCCACCTGAACCACTAGTCAAAATTGAAATATTTTCACAGAAGTTTTCCTTGTAATGCTGTCTATCAAAATTGCATGTCTGTTTCTGCTCCTAATGGCCGCCAGAGCTAAAGATCAATATATATTTGGACATTTGTTTTTCTTCATCATCTCCTCATGTACCAGCACTCAGGTGAGCCACCCAGGGCCTCATGGCCGTCTAATTAAAAAAGTTATTTTTGGGGAAAATCAGCAAACGACAAAAAAGCATGCTAAATTACTCAGCATGCAAAGAGTTTTGTTATAATGACGAGGCTTTCTACATTTTTTATGCAGTGAATATGTATATATATTAATAGTATTGAATACGCAAGTTAATGGCCATTGTAAATCCTGTATTTACTAGTCACATTATTGTACATTCTATTTGTTAATGCACAATTATTATTTCTATCCACTACTATGTAGTTTTTAACCTCTGAAGAGTATATGTCATGTTAAACAATGTAGACTGATGCATGAATTTCTCACAAATTAGAAATGGTATGAGCCAGCACATTATATTTTGGTACCTATCACAGGCCTCTACATAAGAATATGTAAATCATATTTCTTAACTAAAACATATGTTAGAGTGCGCAGTGGTTCAGTGGTAGAGTGCTTGACTCGAGACTGAGGGGCCGCGGGTTCAAGCCTCACTGGCGTCACTGCGTTGTGGTCCTTGAGCAAGACAAATTTATCCTAGCTTAGTACTGGTTCAACCCAGGAAGACCCCTCCCTGTTTAACTGAAAGATTGTTGATGGAACGTAAAAAATTAAATCAAACAAACAAAACATATGTTGTGGGTGCTCAAAAGAACCGTCTCAATGAGACGGTTCTTTTGAGCACCCAAAACACATGTTTAAATTGATGGGTAAAAAAATAGTTACAATTTTACGCTCAAAAGTTTCCTAATCTGGACCTGTGGATCACATAGGCTACCATCTAAGGCTTCCATGAGCCTGTACATCAACAGTCTTGCCAGAGCCTTCACTATAATAGAAGTAGTTGAAGTTTGATGTAAAAATGACATGGTATATCGCTGAATAGCTCTTATTACATGTTTAAAGTAAGACTATAGTTATATGGGATAAGTACCATTATCATATATTCGAGACACTATTTACTGCAATAACCCAAAGTCTGCATATGCAATAAGCTCTTTCCTGCCATCTGGTTATCAGCCTGCCATGATGATAACCTGAAGTCATGCATTTTGAACGGAGAGGGGTTATCATACTTGGCACGATACGTTGATGAAACCAGGAAAATGACCTGCACACCCAGTTAACAAGTAGCGGGGTGTAACGCAAAGTTTACATCAATCCTATGTTTTACTTACATTTTTGTAGGTCAAATGTGTTAAAACAGTGAATTGGAATATGTGATAAACAGATTATCTCAAGGGGTTTGGTTATCCGTCCTCAGTATCAACCCTCGACCGTTGGGGTCTTGGGTTGATACTTCGGGGGATAACCAAATTATTGCATGGGCTGGCCTGTATATTGATGTCTGTTACCACTAACATTGCAAATGGGAAAACATGATAGTCAGGATTAATCCTATTACACTCAGAGTGGCCAAAACTCTTTTGGCCACTCTAAGTGTAATAGGATTAATTTGTTTGTTTATATTGATGCTTTACATCCCAGTCAACATTTTTTCAGTCATGTCTGGATGCTTCCTGTCTTGAATCAGTACTAAGCAGGGGATAAAGTGGCTTGCTCAAAGACACAACACAGTGCCTCTAGTAAATAATCTGGAAAAATGGATCTTTCAGAAATAGAGAGAACCTACAATATTAGAAAACAGCAGACTCAGTTTTATTGAACAAGAGACCCTTTGACCTCAAGTCTAACACTCTACCACTGAGCCACGTAATAGGGTTAAAACTTGTATGAAAATATGGTTGTAATACAGATGGGTTGTATTTAACAGTGATATGTATTATTGTAATTTCACCAAAATATTATAGATCTATAAATCTGTGAGCTATTGGATATACATATGGTGGACAAAAGTATCTGTCACTTTGGACATCCAAACTGAGGACAGTCAGGGATTTTTTTTGCCTTTCAGATTGGGAAAAGGACCTCTGACACTTTGATAGGGTATCTGCCTATTTTTCAGATGCTTCCCAAAACTTCCCTATGTATAAGATATCACTGGTATCCTTTTGAATAGGACGCTTGATGTATTAGGAACAAATTAAGGTTATAATTACACGGGCAGATCCCTGCGACAACACAGGAGACGCTACCAAAGGGGGTAGGGGTTGCAAAATTTGACTTCACAAAAACATTTAGAAATCAATTATTTTCATGTGTAATGGTATTATATCATCAATTCTTGATTACGAATCACATTGAAAGTATTTTAAAGTCAAAAGTCATGAGCATTTTAATGATTATTTTTGTTGTTGCTTTTTCAATCTGATTTGTTAAGAAATATTTTGAAGTGCAACTGTAGTCCATATTCAACCTTGATGACAATGTATTTACCTGGTGCAATATTATGCAGCAATGTACTATAGCCATTCATCCATGCGTAAAGTACACCTAGTCAATGGTCATGTAGTTTATGTGTATTAGATAGATACAGTATATGTGCAAAATAATCTACCAACTGAATTTAGTAAAAGGACAATATTCATAATCTAAAGAAAAATATGCTAAAACGTTGTAATATTTGATGATTAATGGGTTATATGGGTTATTATGAAAAGGAAGCTTACTTCTACTTAATTTTTCATTATACTGGAAAAAAAGATTTTCAAGAGAGCACACCAAAAATCGAAATGCTAATGTTCGGGCTCGCCCAGACGTCACATTTTGGGCTACGGGATATCTTTCCCCCCCAGTATGTAGTATGTAAAATATAAGAACACACTAACTTGCAAAAGGATTAGTTGGGGGGGGGGGGGATGTTTTAAAATATTTTTCGATTTCCTATATGTATAATACTAAAATGGACCATTTTAGCCCCAAAATAAAGCCGTACATTTATGGAAATAGGAAATCAAATGCAAAATCATAAAATAGATACCAACAGCAAACTTATATGTTAAGATGGAAGCACTTGATCGACTTTAATTTTTATCAAAATTATAGGCAACGATACACTTTGATTCCCATTACCATCGTCAGAGGTCCTTAGCATGGTAAACTCCTAAATTGGGAAATTTGTTATAGTGCACAATTACGGCATTTTGGTCAATTAAAACAAATAAGCTATTATATATATTATTGGCATTAAATTGAAGGAGAAGTAAGATGCGTTGGTAGTAGATTGTCATCATGTAGCGTGTGTGTGTGGTGACTAAATGAAAATCCCAATCTAAATTTTTTTTTAAAAATCAAAATTGGAAAAAAAGTCTCCTTAATTCCATTTTGAATGGGGCCGAATTTCGGCCTCTGAGAACACCAAAAAAAAAATCCTGACAGTGTTCACATATATCATTGCAATATTCACCTTACTGATAAGTGGTAGAGATTTGTCAATATTGCTTCATGACCTGGCTTGACAGGGTAGTAATGAAACGGACCTGGCATGGTCCTCCTCCCTTGAAGATGTACGAATTATGGTTCGTCACGAAGTCTGTCCCCCTGGAGGAAATCTAGTGCTTATGTGCGCTGTTGTCAGCAATTCAGCCAGTGTCGTGCCGTAAATCAGGCCTGGGTTTATCATACCTTAGGTGACCTTTGTCCCCGTACTTGGAAATGACTGGGATGACAACCCTAAAGCTGTGGTTAGCGAGAAAACATCATTTGTCAATGTTGACAACATGTGGGAAGCCATCTTGGATTGTTAGTTGGAGTGCTTCGGCTCTCGTCGCTATACACCTTTATGTCACACGTTGTGACATCACGTCGCTGCCAGCAGCCAATCAGCGGGCCTGAAACCGTGACAAGGCTCTCTGGCTGGTTGAGCAGTGATGGTGTCACGATTTTGTCATATGTTGTCATTCTTGTCATAGGCGGGCTATTTAAATGACAAGCGTTTGACAAACGCCCGGAATCTGTCTCGGGATCGAGTAAACAAACTCACGTCAAATTTAATTAGGAATTCTTGTGTACATTTTCGTACCCAGTCTCTTCAACCTTAGTAGTGGGTAGCTTTTGCTAACTTTAAAACAATCCGCTTAAGTGTAGAGGAGAGAATTGCAATTTTGTGTTAAGGAAAGGTATTTGAACAGAACTTTTGGCCTTAGTTTTTAAGTTGTTAGTACCTCATAGACGCCGGGAATTCGTTCTAGGGAGGTCGGGACGTAAGGTGCCCAGCTTGGTGATCTTAATAGGATCTAAAACGAAGGAGTCACGCTCCGTTTTTATTGTATCATTTTTACCGTGGGAACTTCCTAGGTTGAGCTAGGTAGAGTGCCTCTGTGATACAAGTACTCTTCGTCTGGGGCCACAGACCGCATATTCCTGCGCTATACACCAAACCATGGCAGTTCCCACTGTGGGCTAAAAGTTCTATAGTAATTTTGAGAGGTTAATATACATGGCCAAATGTTGACCTGCTAGTGAAAGGTTTCTATTGCAATTCTCGCCTCTAGACTGAGCATCGTACCCATCTCACTACTCACCCTTGTCCACAAGTTCCCCCCCCCTCCCCCCCCCCCATATCAATGGCTTACTGTAATAGGCTATAGGCGCAGCAGCACTTGCATATTAAACTGTATTATCATAGCATTGATTAAGCACTTGCACAATCATATACATGTTTTAACTGGTTTCTCAGTGTGTGCCTAGCCATTCAATGTAGGCTAACTTCATACGTGCACATTCTGATAAGTTCTTTGTGAACTGGGACATTTAGTAAATACGCTACCATAGTTAAGGCTGAATTAGTTAATATTATAGGATGCAAGATTGACTGTTAGGTGAATACCTGGGTAAATCTAAGCAGCAGACGGGCTCTTAGTCGTTATTTCACTCCCCATTGTTGGTCCAGTATAACCCCCATACATAGCCCCAAAAGACCGGGAATCTACAATCACCACATTCCCCCTTTATTATTATATGCTCGGTAAACCCTGTATGTGAGATTGCGAGGGACGTTACAGTATGTTCAACATAGCAAAGTGCTGCATGTAAGCATATTCATGACATTTTTCACTTAAAATAATGTATTTCATTTTTATTATGTTTAAATCATAGCATAAGAGGATTGTGTCAGAAGTTGTCATGCCAAATTATTTAACATAGATTTATGATTATACTCATTACATAAGTTGTAGGTATTCAAAAAATGTTTCCACGCTAAGGTTATTTTGGGTTTTCAGTAAAATCTGTGTAAAACAGCCACTCAAAAATAGACAAAACAAAGATCTTAATGACAGATGGTAGCTTAATGCAGGTCAAAAGTATTGCAGAATGCTCCCCTTGGAGCATTCTGCAAACTTTTGACCTGCATTAAGCGATAATTGGTCTTTAAAACCAATTTTTTGAGAGTGTCTGTTTTTCACAGGTTTTACTGTATACACATATAGGCCAGCTCATGAGATTTTGGTACTTATTGCATTAGCACACAAGCCTCCTTTAAAGGCCTATGCTGGTATATCCAGCAGGGTTAGAGGTCTAATCCGTACTATATGTATGTGAGCAGTGAAGGCTCTGGCAAGTCCGCCTCATTTGCGCAGGCTTGCTGGAGCATTCGTTTAAGAAGTGGATCAGCTCTAGTGCATCAATTGTTGAGTAATAATTCTCTCTTTTGAGGTCAGTTGTAAAGAAGATCAATCATGAGCATGCAGTGCGAGTAATTTATCTTTGTACAACTGACCGACAGTGAATTATTACTAAACAAGTCACGCACTAGAGCTGATCTATTGCGATTCTAACACACAATAAGCGACGAAAACACATTTGATGTCTTCAGCTTCTTCCAACTTTACACCATTGCACTGAAGTAATCCCACCAATAGTTGGACTGTGTCGCATATGTTTACATGTATTTGTAACGTCTTTCAGACAAAAAGATGTTACTTTGCTAATGCCACGACTGACATCATTTTGCAGTAACAATTGACTTAAGCTGGTGTGTGCTTTACACAGGCTTTTAAAACTGTGGCATTATCGTTTGATATAACATTTGCTATATAGGCAAGATGTATTAGAATTCTCGGCAATGCGATAAGTACTAAAATCTCATTCATCTTTAAAACTTTTATCTGTGTTGTTCATTTGTCACAAGTTCTTTTTACTGCTAGTAAGCCATTAGTAGAAGTATGTATTACCATGTACACTTGTTATTAAACTACTGTTATATATGAATTATAATAAATTTTCAATTGTAAAATATACATAGTTGTATTTTTCAGTTGGAGTACATCAATCATCATCATCATAGTCAGATTTTTGATTAATAACGTGCCGCTGCAGGGGCATCATCCACATCAGTAGGCCCCCTTCCAGGTAACTGTCTAGCTGCACGCACAGCTGATCTGACGCTAGGTCCTGCTCTCCATTCTTGAGGGTTGACTGTTGTGAGCTTCCATTGTGGCATTGTTAAAAGGTCACAGGTCAGCTTGACATTTGGTACTTATGTAAGACTATTGTCTCAAATGGTTAAACATTTCTCGAATGTAATATGATTTCGGCTTAAACAATTAGTGAAAAATGAGCATTTCAAGATTTTCCCCATATAAATGAATTAGGAATCAAATTTGACCTTGCCATAATGTAGGTCAAGGTCATCCTAGAATCATCATTTGTGCAAACCTGGTAGATACCACATCCCCCAATGTTACATACCATGTCCAAAGGCCATTGGCCTTTTGTTCCAGAGAATAAGAAATTTAAAGGGGTTTTACCATATATGGGTCTGGTGGTCTTGACCTCTGAAACTTATTTATAGCCATTGTCTCATTAGGTTTAACATATCAAGTGAGAATAATGATTTTGGCTTCAACAGTATTCAAAAAATCAACTTTTCAAAAAAGTTCCCATTTAAATGCATTAGGAAACAAATTTGACCTTGACGTTAAGTAGGTCAAGGTCAACTTACGATCATCATTTGAACAAATTTGGTAGGCCTCACATCCCCAATGCTACATACCAAGTCCCAATATCACAGGCCTTCTGCTTCTGGAGATTTTTAAATGGTTTTTACCATATATGGACGTAGTGGTCATCTTTGTCATGTGACCAAAATATTTTGCATAAATTTTGGCTAACTTATCATAACAGCTGGCACACAAACAGGAAATAACCTTTGTGTGAACCATAACAACCCGCACATGTAATAAAAAGTTAAAAACATGGCCACCCTTGCATTACCAGATATTAATCCATGCACTCCATATTTGCCATTGAGCCTAAAGGCCCTCATGCCCATATGGAGCTACCATAAATGTATATTTACATTTACACTGCGAGTCTTTAAATGAACCTCTACATTTGTGACGACTGGTTCATACCTTCATGAACAAATCGAATTAAGCCACACGCACATACGCGCCATTTGAGCGGGCTAACGTCAAGTCCATCCAATAACGTTGCTTGTTTACTGACGTTTGCGTTCGTTGAACATGTATCGCCATGACGTTAAGCGCGGAAATTTGGCGTTTTGGCTATTCCAAACCCAACGTTATGTTTAATTTAATTCAAAATATCTGGAAAACCTGCCAAGGTAGGTGAAAATTGATACTTGACTGATAAGATATAATGTAAATATAAGTAATAAATTCAATTTTTGGAAGGCTCATGGAATCATGAATACTTCGGGTCTCTTGCAAAGTTAACGTGAAGCTCTTCGGGTTTCACTTACTTTGGATGAGACCCGAAGTATTCATGATTCCATGAACCTTCCAAAAGGTGAATTCATTTCTTAAATAAACAGCAATGTAATTCCAGGAGTAGTCTGATAAGGGCTTGCGTTATTTTTACCATGACATCGTTAACCTTTTGTGGATATCGATTGGTTGTTCAATGGACTCATTCTAATTTTAGAACTATGGACCAAGCCTTTACTATTAGCTCCCTTTAGGAGCATTTGGCTCAAGTGAGCTAAACAATAACTCATTTTCACTGTCATGCACTACAAACTTAATCACATTTTGTTTTTGTGTTGTTGTTTTTCTTCTAAGTTTTGCATTAAATGTATGCAAGGATTAAATGTATTAAACCTGTACTTGTACTATTCACACTTCTTAAAAACCCTGCAAAAAATATGTCATGTACGTCATCTCTCTTCTTGCCTGTAATTTAAGAATCAACACTGTATTTCTTAACCATAACATTTGTTGTGGGTAGTCATAAGAAACGTCTCTATTAGATGGTTCTTTTGAACACCCAAAACAAATGTTAAAACTGATGGATAAGAAAATATATGAATTAAGTTTTTGTTGAGAAATGAGAAAATAATTTTTAAGATAATACACTTATCAATGGGACAGAATGCACACTAATGTCATGCCAACCAAAAGTGACAGTGACACAATACTTTGTTTACTATTGCAAAGTAAAAAACTAAGGTCTACACTTCACTTGAGCTAACGTGAATCGATAGATCACTTGTGGATAGGATTAATACGCAAGTGATCTATTGATTATAAGTCCCTGATAACTTTATGACACAATACTTTGTTTACTATTGCAAAGTAAAAAAACTAACCTCTACACTTCACTTGAGCTAACGCGAATCGATAGATCACTTGTGGATAGGATTAATACGCAAGTGATCTATTAATTATAAGTCCCTGATAACTTTATAAACAAAACATGATGTCACTGAGGGAGCGCAGTGGTAGAGTGCTTGACTCCAGACCGAGAGGCCGCAGGCTCGAGCCACACCGGCGTCACTGCGTTGTGGTCCTTGAACAAGACACATTTATCCTAGCTTAGTACTGGTTCAACCCAAGAAGACACATCCCTCAGTTTAACTGAAAGATTGTTGATGGGCCATAAAGAATCAAATCAAACAAACAAAACTGTCACTCTTGGCTGGCAGGACAATAAAATCATATTTGCTGGTTTAGGCCAGAATTTTTTATTAGTTGATTTACGAACCCTCCTACTGTAATTTTCCGGAAAGTAGGAAAAAAAATAAAATTCGATTTCTAAAAAAAAAATTTATTTTATCCGCCGACTCTAAAAATTATTTGTTTCGTTGAAAAAAATAATATTTTTTAGAGGTTCTGTCTGTGTATTTTTGAGAGTGACACTGTAAAAAGTGATTGTCCTGTCCAGATTTTTAGGAAAATGATAAAATATTTGAAAATTTAATACAGACTGTTGGTTTGCCTTACTTGTTTTACTGTTTTTTCTGGAGATATTAAAAAAAAAAAGCTCTGAAAATGACCAGTTAACTGGTCATTTTCAGAGCTTTTTTATTTATTTTTTTTCATCCCCCCGACCCTAAATTTGGAAAAAAATTCGCGTAAATCAACTCATAAAAAAATTCTGGCCTTATACACGTCATCAACATAGACACATGGAGCTGTTTGGTTTGTCCAATGTATTGTTACTTATAGTAATTCCACCAGAACGTAGTGAATTTGAAAAATCCCCATACAGGTCATGCTTAGACATCATTTCTTCTACCAGAAACCTATAAGAGAAAAATAGTTACAATTAAGAAATAAATTTCATTTTGAGGAAGTTAGAAAAGATAATAATGTCCTTTTGGGGCAATATGTGGTAGAAAGAGCCTGTTAAGAGACTAAGTCTGCAACTATGAACATTTTTCGAAATTTTTTATTTTCTTTTTAAATCATTTGTAAAAGTAGAATTAAGTTATGTTTTCACAATAAATCTGTTCACTATAGCTGAAAACTGCACGGAAAAGTGAATTATCTTATAAAACAGGTGTGTTTTTCTCTTGTTGGTAATTATTTGCGTCCCTCCAATAATTATACAGTAAAACCTGTCTTAAATGGTCACTAAAAAAGAAGCTCAAAACTTGATTTTCAAGACAAATTTTCACTTAATACAGGTCAAAATTATTACAGAATGCTCCAAGAGCATTCTGCAATACTTTTGACCTTCATTAAGCTACCATTTGTCTTTAAGATCCGTGTTTTATCTAATGTTGAGTGGCTGCTTAAGACAGGTTTTACTGTAGACAGTTAATTTTAACATAAATAATGTTGTTTTGATACTGATAATTTGTTCAGATTTACAAAATTGGTAAAATGTTTACCTGAATTTTAGTTATTTTACTGTGTTCTTGAAAAATAGAAACATTAGTTCTAAAATTAAAAGATCAAAAGTTACAGACTATGCAGCTTTAACTCTGAATTCTGGCAAATTTTGCATGGCCTTTTTGTCGTCTACTGATTTTTTTCATAATCAACTTTTTGGAAAAAATCTTTCATGCTAATGATATTCCTGATTTTATTGATGTTGATTCCTGCACAATTACCAAGCATGCAAAGATTATTGTTACATATGTACAGTAAGCGTTCTAAATTTTGAACACTAATTGCCTGCAAAAAAAGGCCTAAACAAACAGTAAAACAGTGATCAGATTGCTTCTGATCAGGGTCTTCCCTGTTTGCTATTCTGACAAGCATTTTGTTCAATCCTGCTGGGATAACGAACATTTTTTTAGAACAGAAAGAGGAAAGTGTTCAAAATTCTAGAACAGTTACCGTAGTTTTTACAATTACCTCATAGATTCTTCTACCATGAGACCCTCTTTAAGTGAAATTTCTGTCCAGCCCACGAAGTCATGTTCCTTACATAAATCCTCTATCTCAGACTGTTCAACCTCATGATGACTCAGATCACACTGTAATACGACAAAAATACACACATGCATAAAATCAGATCATATAATATACTGTTTATGACATCGTATCTGAGAGTGAAATAACGCCATGCAATAAAATCGATAAAACACTAGTGGTTTATAGAATTTCGGGAAATGTTATGACGTCCATAACAATGTTTTGTACATAATGATAATATTATTACGTTTTTGCACGGGCAATTAGATTTCAAACTAATCTAAATGTCAAATGATAAATAGAATCTAACATTCGTGCTCTTGTATTATTAAATTTTTTAAACTCATTGCCTAAAAGAGATAAAATGCTTGGCAAGCCTTGCATTTTAAGCCTCACATTTTATCTCTTCCCAACTTGTTTTATAAATTAAATAAAACAAGAGCACTCATGTAAGCTCCTCTATATCTGCAACAAGAGAAGCACTCATGTAAGATCCTCCACATCTGCAAACAAGAGGAGCACTCATGTAAAATCCTCTATATCTGCAACAAGAGGAGCACTCATGTAAGATCGTATATATCCAGCATTGGGTACATGTTGGCATGTGGGAATAGCAAATATTCAAGCCAGACTGTGCATGCACACAGTCTGATCAGAGTTAGTTTCTGCCTGAAGAAATTTGAACCCTTGGCTACCAATAGAGCTCCTATCAAAGACTGATAAGACTGTTCGAATGCACAGACTGCTCAGAGTCTTCGATGGGTGCAGATGTCAACTTGTACTTTTTGCTGGAGACTGGCCTTTAAAGTTACTTACCCTGAATCAGAAAAACATTTACAGGGTTCATACAGACAAGATTGTGTAAAATTCAAGGACTTTTCAAGGACTTCTCAAAGACTTTCATACTGTTTTCAAGGACTGAAAACTTTAGAAAAATACTGATTTACATGTTAAAATTCTACTTCTGAAATGCTAGAGTCCATTACTTAAGATATTAGTTTAAGATAGTTAGTATAAAATTGTTGTGCCTTTATTTGGTGCAGTATATGCTGCACCAAATAAAGGCATCACAATTTTATACTGATTTAGGTCAACAAAAAGACTGTCGAATCCTCCTGTAAATTGTAAAATTCAAGGACTTTTCAAGGCCTTTGAGTGATTTTCAAGTACTTAAATTTTCAAGGCAAATTTAATTTACAAGGACTTTTCAACACAGTCCTGTATATTGAAGTACTTTTCAAGCCTGTGCGAACCCTGATTTACATGGGTGAAAGTTTTCAGGATTATTCCCAAATTCAGGATTTTGAGGCTGACTTTCCACAGAAAGTCGGCTTCAAAATGCTGAATTAGGGATACCATATAGCTTTTCTGATTTATGTTCAGTCTATCTATGGACAATTGACCATTTAAGCTTAAAACTGCTTATAATTGGTGAGCATAACATGCATTTTAGGATTGGAGTTTTAAAACTTCAGAATTTTGGAAATTCACCCATGCTTCTAGCAATGCATGGAATGTTAATGTATATTGGAAACTACGAGACAGCGAGATTTTTTGAGCCCTGCTTATATTTCCTTTCTTGTGATTCTACTTTATTGCTCAGTCATCACTGTTAAGGTCATGTGGAATATGGTCAGTTAACCGCTGAGGCCTAGTGGACTGTCCTATCCACATCAATAGGATTGTTCCATCTGTCTGGTTTATTTAATTTTCATAATTTTTACAGAAATTATTGCCATATCTTTCAAGCAAGTAGTGTGCACCTGAGTGGCTGCATGATGATGCATCTGATCAGGGTTTTGCTCTATTTGCCATGGTCACTTCTAAGCACTGAGAATTAAGCAAAATATAAAATGATACAGTTCTTTTGAGCACCCCAAACTTATGTTTAAATAAATACATGTAGAAGAGAATATACACAACTTTACGCTCAAAAACTTAGTTCATCTTGACTAATGGAATGATAGCCCTTAAAGGGCCAATCACGACTGCAGCAGAAGACAATTTTGTGACATCTTGCCTAATTTTCGAAAAAAATAAGGTATGAA
Source organism: Loripinus fragilis (assembly GCA_964019695.1). NCBI lineage: Eukaryota > Metazoa > Mollusca > Bivalvia > Lucinida > Lucinidae > Loripinus > Loripinus fragilis. The sequence continues at coordinate 51,650,311 of OZ026520.1, forward strand.
ATATCATGCCTTTTTTGCTAATTTTGAAAAAGCGGCAAAATTTTAAATTGCCATCTGCTGCAAATTATAGGTGGCTCTTAATGGGTTAGTTTAGAATGACGCTCTCTTATCTGGCAGAGGCCTGTTGAAAGCTTACTTTGTTGGCTAGTAGAAGACATGGTACTGGGGAACCATCTTGAAGGGAACACTTATCATCAAAATCTTTCTTCCACTTCACTGCATTCTGGAATGTGAGCCTCTGTGTGAGATCAAACATAACTATACAGGCGTGAGCATCTTTGTAGTATACTCTTGTCATGGAAGTAAATCTTTCTTGGCCTGTACCACAAAAGAGAGAAATCATACAGCTTAACCCTTTGTATACTAATGGATTCTTCCTTCTGGTTTGATACAATAAACTTGGGATAGTCCATTGTACATATCTAGGGTGTTGGGTTATAATTTTAAAAAAATTTATTGTATTCTTTTGTCTGAATATTTTTTACCTTTAAAAACAGTGTAGACCCTGATGAAATGCAGCATTTTGCTGCATTTCATCTGTGTCTTCACTGTTTGCAAAAGTGCTCATTTACTGGTTTCCTGAAATGAGACCTTTCAAAGCAAAAGGGCCCAACTTTCCAAACAAAAAGGCCCTGGAAAAGACTGTTTATAAGGTCAGGGGAAAGCACTACCCACCTAACATACAGCTATGGGTTTTTTTGACAGTTTAAAATAAGGCTTTACATGGAAGGCTTTACATGGAAAAGTTTATAATCAGGATATAGAACCTCCTTGGAAATTATCATTTAAACCAAGAATGAATCAGATCAGATCAGTGGCTAACAGGATTCAGTCCCTAAATAGATGGATGACCCTGGTGGCAATTTTTGACAGGTCTATGTATAATTTGAACTATCTTCGTGGAGAGTCATCCAAAAAACATTTGCACCAAATTATTTTCAAATCAGCTGTTGTTTTTGGCAAATTTAAAAAAAAAATCTCAATATATACTTAAAACCAAAGGTAACTACACTTTGAACTACCGAATATATCTTTACTGTTTTTTATTTTAACCAAATTAAATATTGCAATGAGTTGCTGGTACCCGCCCTAACCTAATTCACGAAAAAAAACTTAGGTAAATTAATCTTCTTTTGAGTTATCTGTGCTTTCATTAAAAGCACAAAATCAGCATTTCCTAACAAAATCCAAAGTAAACCCAGGATTTGAACACACTTTTTAAAGGTTCATCGATTGCCCATTAAAATACTACAAGACATTTTGTCTCTGACGTAGTTTGTTTTTGGCAGCATCTTAAAGTTGGTTCACTTCGAAATTATCTCCCTTTGAATTAAAACAATAGTAAACTTTAGTCCCTGCTTAAAGCTTTATCTCAGATGACATTTGAATTTTTTAATCAGCAATTTGTTGGGACTTCTGTCCTGAGTATGTGACAAGAGAATCTGATAAAAATTCCCATCGGTTTGGAAGAAATACGGCAAACAATTTCATATGGTAAATTCCCTTGGAAGCACTGTAAAGTTCACAAAAAGGGGTATGTAAGTAAAAACACAACTCTAATTTGTACTACTCGAAGGGTGATCCGGGCTGATTTGAACTTTAAACAACAATTCAATAGCCTGTTTTTTAGACTGGTTCTTTAAAGTTGAAAATTGTCCAATCGCAAAGCTACAGTAACACATCAAAAGTGATGCGTTTTGGAAAAGTTTATTTTGCCCCCTTCCCTCTTTCATTAGGGAATTGTGGTTGCATTTATGACAGCAAAAACATGAAATTCAACTGTCATATGAATAATTGATTGAACTTTAATATGAATTAAACACATTTAAAATACCAGAAAAGGTATAATAATTATATAATAACAGTGTAAAGTTACTTTTGGTTTTAAGTACGGTATATGTACAGGTGTAACCAAGCGAGATAGATGTCTACACCAAGTAAAGCAATGGGCCACCCATCCAAGTATTAACCATGAACTCCATTGCTTAACTTCGTAGAAAAGCCAGACCATTAACCCACGTCATTGTAAATGCTAGATATATCGTTTTCCTTGTCACACAAGAAAAATTGGCACCCAGCAGCCATGATTTTCATTTAGTTTTAAATAATTTGAGTAATCTTGGCAGATGGTCGTCTATAGACAATTTGTGCCAAACTATTTTCAAATTGATCTGGTAGTTTTTGACAGTAAAACCTCAAAAATTTGAACTTCGAAATAAATTTGGGACACACTGAATTCAGAGAATAGAACCTGTTCATGATCTATTTTAATAACTCTCTATAGTTACATATGTTTTGGGTACGTAAAAGAAACATCTCCTTGAGCACCCAAACATATGCTAAAATTTATGGGTAAGAAAATATTTACAATTTTACACAAAATTTTTTGTTTATCTAAATCTGTGTAGATCCATCTCATATCTGCAGTTCAAATATATTGAGATGTTTCTTTTACGCTCCCAAAACTTATGTTTGATAGAAAAAATAAACATATTAATAATCACTTGGGGGTTATACAATTTCTCTGTCTTAAGCTCCCTATAGTTTGAACTACTGATAATTGGAAATAAAACCTCTGGTCCCAAGGACTTTGAATGATCAAAATAAATTTGAGCAATCTTGGCAGATGGTCATGCAAGGACCAACTGTGTTAAATCATTTTCAATCGGCCTTTTAGTTTTTTTACAAGAAGATACTTTTGAAGTTATATCTATTATATCCCGTACAAAAACGTACAGCAATACCTCAACAATACAAACTACATAGTGACAAAACAAAGGTCAGACTCAGCAGGTGCAATCATTTTGTTCAATAGAGCGGAACCATTTTTGCAATTTTCGTTGTTTATTTGTGTAAAATTATTTTAAATTTTGACCAGTGGTTCAGGAGGACTTGTTTAAAGAAAATGTATATGCATGACTGATGAAGCATACCGCAGGATGGACTTTTGTAACAGCCGATCACAAAAGCTCACCCTTTGAACACTTCGTGCTCAGATGAGCTAAATAGGAGTCGGGAGTATCCAATGCTGGATATAAACAAAATTTTGAACATTTTCATATTTATCAGTTTTTACATCTGTTTTGGGTGCTCAAAAGAACCTTCTGATTAAGATGATTCTTTTGAGTACCCACAACATATTATTGATTTATTATTTGGCTGATATACTAAAATTAGTTTTAATTATGCACCCATATCTGGAGGCCTAATATATGTACAAGAATTTAGGGTCAGTAATGTATTTGAACTGCAGATATGAGATGGATCTACACAGATTTAGATAAACAAAAAATTCAGCATAAAATTGTAAATATTTTCTTACCCATAAATTTTAGCATATGTTTTGGGTGCTCAAAAGTACCGTCCCATTGAGACGGTTCTTTTGAGTACCCACAAGATATGCTTTGGTTGTGAAATAAGAAAATTATGTTTCTGTTACGCACTCTTAACTAAAGGCAAGGATCTATCTACTTTTTCGAGTATAGACATAATATATCGTGTGTACTTACCTGCCATATCCCATAGTTGTAACTTGATATTCTGAGAATCTGACCATTTTATCACTTTTAAGGCAAAGTCCACTGGAATTTAAAAGAAATGATGACTTATCAACAAAATCAACACAATAAATTAATATAAATTTTCCTTTTTAAAGGAGGGCTTGCCTATTTTTGAAAAACAGCATGTGCACCTTGTTGGGAACACCTCCAAATTTGGTTATTGTTTACACTGCACTAAAACCATGTCATAGACGAACATTAACAATAGTTATTGAGTCGGTGGGTAAGATACTATTGGAAAAAGAAAAACACAAACAGTTTTCTAAAGCGGCACCTAGCACCGTACACTGAAGGACTTTAAAAACGCCAAAAAAATGAAATTTATACAATTTTACTTATTTTCAATGTATCATTTTTTTTTGGTTTTGGCAACAATGGACATCAACACGTCAGCAAAACATGTTTTTAATTTCATGCCAAAATATAAATAATGTTAGGACAACAGTCCATTGAATAGCAATACCCTTAGATTAAATCGACGTGATTTAAAGTAATTGTTTCAAAATATTTTTATTAAAAACCTGGATACAAATTACCCTCGAAGCCCTATTATTTGTCTGGAACTGACGATAGCCAGCCAGAACGGATATCTTCGATGCAAATATCGTTGATACACTTGACGTAAGTTGCCGTCTTAACGTCAGGTCGTCATTTTTGGTTAACCAGACCTGCCTCAATATTTAACTGTCCCTGAAGCCTGATAACGATCTCTGAGGGGCTGTATAGTTGATCGCCTTTCCCAAAGGCCTAGAACTTTTCAAATAGTCATTTCATGTTTCCCATATAAATATATTCCTATTTTGTTGCTAGTCTATAGGCTGATGCTAAGTTCTGATAATCATACAACTCTACTGCAGACAATTACATTTATAGAGTAATGAACATAACCATTTGGAAAAGAAAGAAATATTATTACAATATTTTACGTGTATTAATGACCACTTTTATTATCAGACTGGTAGCAATTCTATATAGATTACTGATGGCAATTATAATGGCTCACTTCGAATCGAAGTTTAGTTCCTACTATAGTAACTAAAGTTCAATTCGAACATCGATAGTCACTACTATAGTGACGTCATGAACCTACTAAAGATCAACGGTGGGTCAGAGCACCGTTACTCTAGTAGCTTATCTGGTGGTTCCCTCCTCTAGACCTATCTAGCAAGATGGGTTCGAGATCTATCAATAGCGTCAAAATGTTTTTATTTTACAAAATAAATCCTTGATGTGTTCTATTTGCAGTCCCTCTTATTCGTAATTGTTAATTAGAGTAGTCTGTGCAGTTTATGCACACCCTTTTTGTCTATGATGAATAACTGAGGTGGGACATACATGGCTATTCACTTTGTTTACTTGACAACTAATTAAAAGGGAGCAACTGTAGCCATTTAGATGTAAACGTACGCACGCATCTATTGCGTAAGATCTTTAGTAGGAATTTTAGTTCTATTAGAAGTGGGCCAATATCATTCCAATTGTGCCAGATGGTTCATGTTTGGACAATCGTGGCATGATTAATAAAGAAATTTATAAGTAAATCTGCAGTGTTTTTATACATGCTTACGTACAAGCTAAATGTCAATTTGACCCAGAAGTGTATGCGACACGCCATGATCCCAAAATATATCCTCACACCAAATTTAGGATTCCTACCTCAAATTATAAACAGATAAGCTCTGAGCTTGATCTTGCTAGAACAGATACCAGAGGTCAAGGTCACAGTGACCTGGAAACATTTGGTGACTCTCCAGGGTCCAAGATGTATCTACATACCAAATATGGAATGCTACCATAAATAAAATAGGCGATCTGCTGTGGGTGCATTTTTTCAAGAACTGACTCCTGAGATCAAGGTCACAGTGGATGAAAACAGTGAGCGACATTCAATGACCACAACATATATCCACAAATTGAATTTGGGGGTTAATATGGCATATAATATGAGACATGCTCTTACAGGGCTCGCACAGACGTGGAAAAATTTGGCCTTGGTCCTGGAAAAAAGTGCCTTTTGTCCTGGAATTGTCCTGGAATTTTGTAAAATCATCCTTATAAATATGAATTAGTCTTTGTAAAATATAAAAATACAACTAGTCTTTTCAGATTTATGGGGTGCGCTAGAAAAACTGTGTGAAATCGCGAAAAAACTGAATGAAAATCGCTAGATACACGTCAAAGAGCGAGGTGCAACTCGTATTCTATTCTATTCATATTGTGCGGTAGTCTTGGTTTTTATCACAGGTGTCAGAATCAAAGAAATCGAGTGCGCCTATTCATTTCACCACTTCTGACTGAAAAAAGTGCAGTTTAAAACGTTGTGTTATACAAAATTGGGAAGAAATTGAGTCCTTGAAAAATGGTAAAATCCTAGAATAGTCCTGTAAAAGTCCTGGACTTCTGTTTTCCCATTTCTGTACGAACCCTGTCTTAACTTGCTGTCGGTGAGTTGTCTTGTCACTGAACTGTTTTGTTCCCATAACCACGACCGTTATGCTAACAGTTTGTTTATATAAATAGACAAACCAGGTAGAGGGTATCACTATTCCGACAGAAATGCTTGCGGCGAGAGCGCCGCAAGCAAAAACAACTCAACAGCTATACGGTAAATGTTCTAAAATTTTGAACTCTAGTTGCCTGCCTAAAAAGGCCTAGACAAACAGTGCAGACCCATATCAGACTGCTATTAGTTTGCTATTAGTATGCTCTCAGTCTAGCATTTCAGAAGTTGATCGAATTATAAAGTGTATGAATCAATGATTTTTTTATAATTTTTTGTTCTTGAAAACTGCAGGAAGGTCCTTACAATACAGGTCCTTGAAAAGTCTGGTAGCTTTGACTGTACCAACCACATGGGAGTAGCTAACTCTTTGCACACTTTGAAATTTTTCATGTAATTGTTGTTGATTGCCGACTTTTTTCCAAAAATTCTTTCAGGAGTACTAGCAGAGTGTCAAACAGTTTGGATCCAGATCAGGCACAATGATTTTTTGGGCCTGATCTGGGTCCAAATAGTTTGTAAAGGTTATCAGCAAATGACACTAGTAAGCAAATAGTTAAGAGTGAATTAAACCTTGTATTCTGGATTCCAGAACTTTACCCCGAAACGAGTATTTTTGCAAACAGTGAAGACCCAGATTTCATCAGGGTCTACACTGTTTGTAAAGGTAAAACAGATCTTCAGACAAAAGAATACAATATTTTTTTAACATTATAACCTGACACCCCTAGATATGTACAATGGACTATCCCAAGTTTATTGTATCAAACCAGAAGGAAGAATCCATTAGTATACAAAGGGTTAATATGTCTTGCTTTACCTCCCCACATCAATTTGTAGTCTTCTCTGTAGCGATTGTTGACAAATCGCTCTACAAAGGAGGACTTCCCAACATTCTTATGTCCATTGATTAACACTTTAAATGAAAATTCTGTCATTTTACCACAAAAATATTTTTAACCATATTGTAATCAGGCTAGATTTTTTTTATTAGTTGATTTACGGGAAAATTTTTTTCAGACTTAGGGTCGGGGGGACAAAAAAATAAAAATAAAAAAGCTCTGAAAATGACCAGTTGACTGGTCATTTTCAGAGCTTTTTTTTTCTTATAGAGCTTTTTTATTATTTTTTTTTTAATATCTCCAGAAAAAAACAGTAAAACTAGTGAGGTAAACTTTAATCTTTATATATTTCATCATTTTCCTAAAAATCTGGACAGGACAATCACTTTTAACAGTGTCACTCTCAAAAATGCACAGACAGAACCACAAAAATAAAAAAAAAATTCAACCAAACAAATAATATTTAGAGTTGGTGGATAAAATAAAAAAAATTTTTTAGAAAATAAATTTGATTTTTTTCCTACTTTCCGGAAAATTACAGTAGGAGGGTTCGTAAATCAACTAATAAAAAATTTCTGGCCTCAATTTGGTATCTATTTGATCATATTGAAATCATGTCATGGTAATCTTAATCATCTTTTTTGAAAAAAAACCCTCCACATATCTACTTCACTGATAACTTAACGCTTTGCCTGCTAGCGGCAACTTATGTCGTCTGCTGATAACCTTAGCAAAGTTGAACAGTTTGGACCCAGATCAAGACTGACATCAGTCCTGATCTGGATCCAAACTGTTTCTTACTCTGATAGTATTCCTGAAAGAATATCTTGAAAAAGTCAGTAGACGACAAAACTAGAGGACCTGAAGGTCCTGAGGCGCTCACCTGACCTCTTTAATAATGTTAAAATATGTCAAGGTCAATTACAGCTTATAATAAAACATATTTTGTATTACCATATATGGGGGTTGCAGCCATTTTGGTGACATGTGGCAGTCAAAATGAGTGGCATTGGATACAAGTATTAGCTTTTCAAAAAGCTGGCGGTCGTTTAGCCCTATCCCTGTATGTATTCTTGCACAATGCCAGTACCGGACCCAGGACCCCCCCACCCCCCGAAAAGGCCATGAGTGTCCTAAAAAAAAATTGCACATTATATGATATGGCAAGTATATACCGTAACGATTTGGGTTTGGTGGAAGTTTGAGGTGGTTTGGGGTGTTTTGGGGTGGTTTTGGGTGTTTCAATGGACTGCACGACGGTTATGCTAACAGTTAAGTAAATTCGCAAATGAGTTTGGCTTGCGCTATAGGTGGCCCTACAGATTTCACAAACAGTTTGCTTCACGCTGTAGGTCAACCCACGATATTTAGTACCCCGCTCGTTGATCCGCAGTGCATTAAAAATAGCCTGAGCACGGCATAAAGGTTCGGTCACAACCTGAATTTGATGTATGTTTTGGACAAAGTTTATATATACGGCCAGCCACGGCCAACCATAAAAATGTCACAGGTCAGCTTGACATTGGGTAATTATATAAAGCCATTGTCTCATAAGATTAAACATTTCTTGAAAGTATTATGATTTTGGCTTAAACAGTTATAGAAAAATGAACATTTCAAGATTTTTTCCCATATAAATGCATTAGGAATCAAATTTGATCTTGCAATAAAGTAGGTCAAGCTAGATTCATCATTTGTGAAAACCTGGTAGAGACCACATTCCCAATGCTACATACCAAGTCCCAAGGCCATTGACCTTTTGTTCTAGAGAATAAGATATTTGAAGGGTTTTTACCATATATGGGTGTGGTAGCCTTGACCTTTGAAACTTATCTATAGCCATTGTCTTATTAGGTTTAACATATCAAGTGAGAATAATGACTTTGGCTTCAACAGTATTCAAAAAATAAACTTTTCAAAACATTTCACATTTAAATGCAATAGGAAGCAAATTTGACCTTGACCTTAAGTAGGTCAAGGTCAACTTAAGATCATCATTTGAACAAACTTAGTAGACCCCACATCCCCAATGCTACATACCAAATCTCAAGGTCATCAGCCTTCTGGTTCCAGAGAAGAAGATTTTTAAAGGGTTTTTACCATATATGGGCGTGGCAGCCATCTTAGTCATGTGACCAAAATGTTTTGCATACATTTTTGCTAACTTATCATAAGGAGTCTTCACATGAAATTTGAGTTCAATTTTGGCCAATGGTTTGTGAGAGAACTATGTTTTGATATATGATGGGACTCCAATATGAGCGACCTAAGCTGAAAGGTCAAAGGTCAACCTTGACTTCTGGAACTTATTCATAGCCATTGTCTCATTAGGTTAAACAGATCAAAAGAGAATAATGACTAAGGCTTCCACAGTTTTAAAAAAAATCAGCTTTTCAAAACATTTCCCATTTAAATGCATTAGGAAGCAAATTTGACCTTGACGGTACGTAGGTCAAGGTCAACCTAGGATCATCATTTGAACAAACTTAGTAGGCCCCACATCCCCTATGCTGCATACCAAGTCCCAAGGTCATCGGCCTTCTGGTTCCGGAGAAGATTTTTAAAGGGTTTTTACCATATATGGGAGTGGTGGCCATCTTGGCCATGTGACCAAAATGTTTTGCATGCATTTTAGCTAAATTATCCTAAGGAGTCTTCACATAAAATTTGGCTCAATTGGACCAATGGTTTGTGAGAAAACTATGTTTTAACATATTGATGAGACTCCAATATGAGCGACCTAAGCTGAAAGGTCAAAGGTCAACCTTGACCTTTGGAACTTATTAATAGCAATTGTCTCATTAGGTTAAACATATCAAGTGAGAATAATGTCTTTGGGTTCACACATTAAAAAAAAATCATCTCTTCAAAAAATTTCCCATTTAAATGCGTTAGGAAGCAAACATGACCTTGACGTTAGGTAGGTCAAGGTCAACCTAGGATCATGATTTGAATAAACTAGGTAGGCCCTACATTCCAAATGCTACATACCAAGTCCCAAGGTCATCAGCCTTCTGGTTCTGGAGAAGAAGATTTTTAAAGGGTTTTTACCATATATGGGTGTGGCAGCCATCTTGGTCATGTGACCAAGACCATTTGAACAAACTTTTGTTCCCACGTCCTAAGGAGTCTCCATATGAAATTTGAGTTTAATTGGCCCAGTGGTTTCAGAGGAGAAGATGTTTGAAAATTTTGACGGACAGACGGACGGACGCACACACGGACGGACGCTGGAGTGACTGGTATACTATTAGCTCACCCATGAGCCTTCGGCTCAGGTGAGCTAATAATGCAAAAAATGTTCTGATTTGAGCATGAAAAATATTTACTTTAAACAAGCGGGCCCTGCATTGGTCACCTGAGTCCTGGCACATAAGATGATGTATTGGCATGTGGCTAAAGAGATATCTTTTAAAGATATTTCTATTGTTGCTTTGGTAGCCATATGCATGTTGTTCAGCTAAGCTAAACATTCTGATTAATTTTGGCAGAAGGCATCATAAGGAACATTTTTTGTTAAGTTATTTTGAATTTTGGTTCAGGTGGAGAGGTCATTTAAAGATCTTTCTGGCGGCCTTTTTTTTCAGTGCTTCCTGACCATTTGTGAAATTATGATAGTGAGCATTATGCCATATATTTCTGTGAAATAATATTGAAGGACCTCTGACAGTTTCCTATTCAATCTGCCTTTTGAGAGTCTGTGGATAGGATAATGTACAATTGACAACTGTATTTTTGTGCTTTAGTTAAAGCCTGACATTTAGTGCACCTAGCAAAATAAAAAAATATTTAGAAAATATTGCATATTAAAGTCAGAACCGTAGGGTTTAGGGGGTGGGGGTAATTTTTATGGCCCAAATTTTATTTCCCAGAAAGCCAAAATTCCGTTCAATCATCCAAATACATGGAAATACAATGTTTGCATCATAAAACTTGAGGGGAAAGTGTTCACTGATATGTAATATAGCTGCATACTGTAGACATGCCATTGTTAATTAATGTTAAGCTAAAGGCTTGTACAAAAATAGTGCCTAATGAGCTTTTATAATGAATTGTTTTTTAGCATTTTGACCAATCATGCCATTTTTATATGTTGTGGGAGCGCAGTGGCTCAGTGGTAGAGTGCTTGACCCGAGACCGAGGGTTCGAGCCTCACCAGCATCACTGCGTTGTGGTCCTTGAGCAAGACACATTTATCCTAGCTTAGTACTGGTTCAACCCAGGAAGATCCATCCCTGTTTAACAGAAAGATTGTTGATGGGACGTAAAGAATCAAATAAAACAAGACAATTCGACGAATTTATATCCCCGACGAAGGGTTATTTGAGAGAAACATGTAAATCACAAAACATATATCCCATTCATCTATCCCTTAGTTTACCTTCAGTATTATTCAGATCATAACAAACACCTGTCAAGTATGTTTTAGTGCTTAGTTTAATAAAAAATATACTTACATCTGCACAATTTCAATATCTGACCTTTAAACCCAACCCCAGAGGTCAAGGGTGTGTGTAAATTTAAAGTGTTACCTTGCATGTAGGTCTACACTTCTTCCACTTTAATTTGATATGCAACATGACCACTTTTAGAAAGTAAAAATAAAATTACCTTTTGAGCCCACCCCAGGGGTCGTTGGTGTGTGTAATGACAGCATGTTTGCTTTCATGGTGCTCTGTGCTCAATTCCATGCCTACTTTCAGAAAAAGATATAGTTTGACCTTTTGACCCCATCCAATGGGTGGAGGGTGTGTCTATGGGCAAAATATTTGCTACCATGTTGCTGCCAGCGTCGTCAGCTTTAATTTGATATGCAACATGCCTACTTTCAGAAAAAGATATAGTTTGACCTTTTGACCCCACCCCCTGGGTTGAGGGTGTGTCTGTGGGCAAAATATTTGCTACCATGTTGCTGCCAGCGTCGTCAGCTTTAATTTGATATGCAACATGACCATATTCTGAAAAAAATTTAATTTTGACCTCGGCCCCACCCCCTAAGTCCACCCAACAGGCCTTGATCCAGGCCTTGAAACTGAAATCCCGTTTGATATGTTTCATATATATTGCTGCTCTGCCTGTATGCAAAATTTCAGCAAAAAATATTAATAATTGCCTTAGTTATTGCGAAATTTATATATTTGACCTTTGACCCCTTAGATGGGGTCAAAGGGGGTGGGGTAAAACTTTGACACTGCCATGCTTATCTACAGGCACTTGGCAATCATGGTCTAATAGTAAGAAGTTGTTAAATATAATAGCTTTGATGAAATGTGAAGATCATCACACAAAAAAGCTAATTTAGGTTTTGCCTTATGATTGCCTATACTAAAACAAGGGCAATAACTCAAGTGTTAAGGGGTCGATTTTGACCAAACTTATAGGATATCGAGAGTTCATGATACTTATCATTTGTACCAAGAACGAATCAAATCTGACCAATAGGTACTGAGATATGGTTCTGGACAGGCAAAAAGTGTGGACGGACGGACGGAATGGACGGACGGACACACGCACGGACGACGCCAAAACTATATCCCTCCGACTTCGTCGGGGGATAACAAACAAATTTATTTGTTGTATGCAATGTAAAACTAAAACTGTATGCTAAAGGATTAGCTTGGTATTATATTAACTTTTATTTCTTATATGTTGAATAGCAAAAGCAGAGTTTTCAACCCATATTTCTAAATCGGTACTTGTCCAATGAGAAAAGCATTTTTGCAGATAATTCCAGGGCTGAACCTACTATCCTTTCCACGGAAAAAATATTTTCTTAGAAACTTTTCTCTGGCCATTTTTATGGGCAATTCTTCATTAAGACTGTCCGAGGTCCTTTTGAAAAGTAGTTCAAGAGGAAATGCAGTTAAAAGACATTTCTTATCTAGAGCTCAGGTGGCCCCTATGTTCAAAAGAGCTGAACCATTTGTGATGTTTTTAACAAGGGCTTTGTGAGGAACAATTCTGTGAAATTATTCTGAAATTGGACTAATGGTTCATTAGGAGATTTTTTTTATAAAGACATTTCTTATCTAGAGCTCTGGCAGCCCCTTTCAGTGGAGCAGAACCATTGCTCAATTTTGGTAGAGTGCATCATGAGGAGCAATTCTGTGAAATTATTTTGAATTTGGTCCTGTGGTTCTTATCTAGAGCTCTGGCAGCCATTTTGTACAGCGGAGCCAAACCATATGTGCAACTTTGGTGGAGGGTATTATTAGGAACATTGTGAAATTATTTTGAATTTCTGCCAGTGATTCAGATGTTGTTAAAAATTTCTTATCTAAAGCTCTGGCAGCCCTCTTTTTCATAGGAGCAAAACCATTTATGCAATTTTGGAAGAGGGCATCATCGGGAACATTCATGTGAAATTATTTGAAATTTGGACCAGTGGTTCAGGAGATGTTTAAAGAAAAAGTTTACGGATGACGGACAAAGACCAATCACAATAGCTCACCTTGATCCTTCTGCTCAGGTCAGCTAAAAAAAATAACACAGCCGCAGAGGAAACTTTCATTCCAGGAGGAAGGCTAGAAATTCCCTTTTCTTTTATTTGGAACAAGAGAGAAGGAGGGAGCTCTCCACTCAGTTGTCAAACAACAAAGTCAAAAACTTAATGCATAAGGTAGGGCTGATTTTTTTTTTAATTGCTTAAAATTGGCAATTTTGGCATCCACATTGGGGGTAGGGATTAGAGCTTTGGTGTACTAAAGTTCCCAAAATATCAGGCATTTTTTTTAAAACTGGTGTACTAAAGTTCCCAAAATATCAGGCATTTTTTTTTAAAAAAAAATCTAGCTAAAATTATTCTACAATTGGAAAAGGTGCATTAAATAAATTTGACATCCTGATGAGGTGTGTAAATGTGGGCCTCGTCGCAAGAAAACATGTCTTTGGGGTTTCCATTAAAGTCAGGTTCAAATCAGTCTGCTCAGCTACAGAGACTACCTAGAAAATCACGCTCGTAGCAAGTCTAGATATGATACATTCCAATAAGCGAATAACAAAGGCGCTGATCAGACTGCGCAGATGCGCAGTCTGGTCCGCAGTCTGGTCTGCACCTGTGTTGTTCGCAAACCCCCCGAAGACAGATTTTCTTGTGTTGAGGCCCATGTAGCGATAGCATACTTAATCATTACCATGTTGGACCCAGATATTGAATTTATGCACATAGACTGTGTAGACCTAACATCACATCAGAGTAAGGTTTACAAGCAAGATGAACTGGACCTACACTGTTAACAAAATAGAATATTATAAGTTGGACTAAATCAAATCAACACAGCTTTTTTACTGTGACATGTTTCAGAAATGTTCTTCAAACAGTAAACAAATACACAACATATAGATACGAAATATCTGAGATGCCCACACCATTTTCCACTCTGCTTGTATATACATAGAGGATCTTACATGAGTGCTCATGTTTTATTGAATTTATTAAACAAGTCGAGGAAAAGAGATAAAATGCGAGGCTTGCCAAGCAGCATTTTATCTCTTTTTCGCAACGAGTTTAATAAATTCAATAATACTGGAGCACAAATGTTAAATTCTATTTATCACATGACATTAAAATATAAAATTACTTAAAAATCACATTTTTGGAGTGATAACGTCAAGAATTTGCCATCTTTTACGCAACATTATAATGGACGTCGTAACATTTGGACGTCATAACGTTACACATTAAACTGTAAAGCACTAGTGGTTTATCGATTTTATTGCATGACGTTATTTCACTCCTAGTGGCAATGTCATGTGATAAATGCTAATAATTGAAATCCTAGGAGTTAAGGGGATAAAATTTTGTGAGGAATGTAGTACTTGGAAGATGTTCGGCAAAGTAAGGGTTACAGACTGTAATGTGATGTCTGGGTTCACGCTGTCAATGCACTATATAAGTTTCCTTTTAGAAAGGGTTAAAGAATGAAAACAACATGTCCATATTGACTACTGAGCAAAATTTCATTTTATTACAGATTACACTAAATAAAAACAAAACAATACCCCTCTACCTTTGTTTTAGTTGAGGACGAACAACTTGATCAATAATAATTCCACCAATGGCTTTTGAATTTTTATGTCTTTGAGTGAGTGAGTTTGTGTTTTACGACCTACTAACAGTTAAGGTCATATGAAGACGGGCCGCAACTTTGAGTCTCGTCTGACAGACTGGAGGAGCCGGCGATCAAACTCCGGATCCCTGGGTACAAGGCAAGTGGTTTATCCACTACACCATGGTGGCTCCTATCTGACTTGAGATACATGGGCAGATATACAAGACATTCAATTCAAGCCATACCCTAAAACCATCTCTATATCAGGCCACTTAGCACAATAAGAACCCTGGTTCCAAGGACTATAAGAATTTAAGTGACCTGTGTAATTCTCAATTGGGTGCACAGGCCTAAATGAGTCAGTTCATGAGATTTTGGTACTTATCGCATTGACAAACAGCAAAAATTCAGATCAGCCTATACATCTGTGCAGTCTCACCTCAGCTTTTGCTGCTTGCACACATGAAGTAGGGACATAGAAGAAGGCTCTTAAGAAATACATTCCATTTTTGGAGTGTTCATGGAATCATGAATACTTCAGGTCTCTTGCAAAGTTAAGTTAACTTTGCAAGAGACCCGAAGTAATCAGGATTCAACGAACAGACCAAAAATTGAATTAAACGATTATATTTACATTTTATTATAAATGTCTAAAATATATAAATATTATTTATAATTTAGGGAAGAAAAACAGTTTTGTATTTAATATGTAATCGTATTAACGGTTTTGTTGGAGTGTAAAGCGGAACAGCCAGTGTGAACACTGACAGCCAATGGAGCAAACAAGAGGCTTGTTTTGCAAGTGCAACTCAGGTGTGGCTTGCTGTCAATCACAACACAAGTGTCACTTCTGGCAAATAAATTCGATGTTCAAAGCGTATTGCACAGGCAAGTAAGCTTGGCAGCTGTCAATCAAATTTATGTCTTTAATGAGGCTATGAACGGTTGCAAAAATCTAAAGATCCATCAAAGGCTTGCTTTGGAAATGCAAATATACCTTTATATCAGCATGTGAGTTTAAAGGATAAGTACCAAAATCTCATGATCCAGGAGTTGCCCTGGTGCAGTGGATAAACCACTCCCCTTGTACCCAGGGATCCCCCCAGTTCGATCCTTGGCTCCTCCAGTCTGTCAGATGAGTCTCTAAGTCATGGCTCTGTCACCATATTGACTACATTTCTATTGAGCCGTTGATCAAAAACTCATTCACTCATGTTCTGGCCCAAATGTTTGATGGAAAGGCGGCAGCATTAAAACACATTAATTATACAGATTTTTGGGGTTTTAAAAAGCTGAGCATCACTGGTTTAATGCATAAAGCTTTAAGCAATAAAATAGTGTGATCTTTTTCTCAAAACCCCAAACATCTGAATTCATTTATATGTAAATGACCATAAAATACATGTATACCTCTTTTTTCATTTTACATTGCTGATTGGCAACTTAATATATTTTTCACATTGGCACTCATGTACTTACGGCATTTGCATATTATAGAAAAAATATTTCTGATTATTTATTTTTACACCTTAGATGAAAACAACATTTCTGGCGGCTTGCATTTTCAAGATGCAATACATTTAAATGTCATGTGATCTAGACCGTGCCTCTAGGCGGAGTAACTTCAACGTCAGTCAATAACTTTCTTTGTTTAGCTACATTTGTGTGACGTCATTCAGGTATCGCCACAATGTTATGTTCACGAGTTTCACTCCCTGGCTGTTACAACACCTCCGTTACAAATGAAACATTTCATTCTATATTATAATTGATAACTGACAGGGTTGGGTAGGAGATAATTAAGTAAATTTGATTGATAATATATACAGACGGACTTTAAAAACACAACACTAACTTCCCTTTATGTCTTTCAAAATACAGTTGTATGTAAACTTTCTTGGCTTCAATGATGTCAACATGGGTTGGCCTCTTCAGCCAACACTTTAGTTTTAATTTTTACAACTTAGCTCAACGACATTACTGCTTGGTATGAAGTTAAGTCACTGACACATTTCTTAAATAGAGGAGATTTTAAGTTATTGAATGAAAGGGTACACACAGATAAACGTCAACTAAGCAAACACGCTGTGTCGCAGACCTGCCAATCAAATTGAGTGTGATTCCTTGATGACTAAAAAAGTCCATGGCACACATTTTGATGCTTTTCGTGTTTCCTGATTTAAGAAATAGGGAATCTTTCACTGTAACATTTTGTCACATGATACAGTTGACCCCCATCTCATAAAGTTAAAAAATTGAATGCCTTAAGTTCATTTTAGTTGGTCATGGGTTTCATGAGTTTCTCACAAATGAACACTTTTTAAAACACAATCAAAATAATTATCTTGCATTCATTTTCAAGACATAAATTAAAGGTGCTATCCAAGTGTTGCGTTTTTAAAGTCTGTCAGTATAGAATGTAAATATAAGGATTGAAATTCATATTTTAAGCTTGCATTGGAGTCACAGACATTAAAATAGCTTATGTTTTTCATCATCCAGTGCAAGCTTAAAATATGAATTATCTCCACGTACAGGCAGACAACCCATGGTATAACTATGACTTAGCTTTCTTGTTTGTATCAATTCATATCGTTACGAAGTATTGACCTGTGAAGTTTTCAAGACATATTTCCAAAGGATATTTGAGATATTGCTTGATCAATACTTTCAGACCAAGGGAGATAATTAAAAAAAAACAGTCATTGTGATGCATCCCTCATTAAAGTTTCAAGATATAATTCCAAACGGTACCCAAAATATGGTCCAGATTGAGATTTTGGACTAAGGCAGACTACTAAAAACCCAAGTCAGTGAAATTTGGACTAAGGGAGATAACTAAAAAACCAAGTCAGTGAGAGTGACCTTTCCTATTCACTGCACATAGTCGCCTTATGATGCATCAATCTGTGTAAAGGGTACACAAGATATGGCCTGTCAGAATTTCAGACCAAGATAGACAATTCAAAATTTGAGTGAGAGTGATCCATCTTGTTCCCTGCCAGCCAGTGAAGTTTCCAATATCTTCTAAAAGTGGTATAACTATAGCATACTGACATATCTGATTTGAGCATTGTGGGTACATGTGACATACTTGTTTACCAAATGCGTCACCAAATCATGTGATTTGCCCGATTGGTCGATTCAAAGTTGTTATCACTCTGCATCATCACGTGTCACTGAAACCACTTTTTTGACCTGGCCATAAGCGAAATGTTTTCAAAAATGTTTTAGTGTAGAAAATCTTACCATTCTGTCGCTAAATACTGTAATACCAATCATTGTTATTGTTTAGCTACCAAAGATTACTTGATAACTCCACAAAAAATTATAGCCATTCCGTGCTTGCTACTATTTTAATGTAGTGTTTTGAGTAATGCATACCACGTATTAACACAAAACCCATTTTTCAATCCCGATGTGCCTTAGTAGACAGGTCGATACTTTGAGTATCAAGCCTGCACAGACAATGGTGAAGTTTCATAACATAATTCCAAACTGTATACAAGTTGATATCAGACAAAAGGAGAAATTTTAAAATTTTGTGTCAGTGAGAGAGATCGACCTTATTTGTGACACATGTTCTCCAAATGGCGCATCAGCCAGTTAAATTTCATGCGATAAATCCAAACAATATACAAAATATGGTCCTGAGTCAGTGATAGTGACCTTCCTTGTTCCAAACACATAGTCTCGTAACACTGCATCAACCTGTGAGGTTTCATGTCAGAAATTCAAAGGGCACATGAGATATGGCATCAATGGCGCAGCCTAAACGCTGAAAAAGTTACGCACATCAAAGGGAGACTACTGTATTAAGAATTGATTCTCTACAATTATGTCCCTTTTCAAATTGGAACTTCTCTTAAACGAAAGAATTTGCTCCTGAAGGGAGCGAATTATTTCCTTTAAGAGCAGTTCCTTGTGGTATGGGAAATCCCTTTTATCACATTAGGTGAGCTTCCTTGAGTGTTACATATGCGTATACTGCGTAATGGGAGCTATGCCAATGGGCATGGACGAGGATTAGCAATGCACAACCACACTCAAACACTATATGCCCATACACTATTTCATAGCGGGAGCATAAAAATATTTACAACACCTTGTAGGCAAAGCAATTAAGTACTCTTTTTATTTCATTAAACCCTTTTGAAATAAGAGCGGCCAGAGCTATTGCGTTTTGGTTACTTTGAGTACATTAGGATTTTTTGGAAGTATTTAAATGATAATATGGGCCAGTGCACGAGATTTCAGGACGTATAGCATATACCCAAATGCCTCTAATAAACGCCCATCCTGACCAGTCCATCAAATATCCAGTCTAAATTTTGAGCTGAGCCTTCATCTACATCAAATTTTGTGAATGCCAGCAGGGAAGGTTCAGGTGAGTCTCTGCATATGCACAGACTCGCCTGAACCTTTACTGCTCGCTGATGCGATGAGCACCCAAATCTTGTCCACTGGCACATATTGACAATAGTATACTCTGCATGCCCTCGGGGCTACACCATTTACTATCAAGTTTACAATGGCTGCTAGTGAATATCAACAGCCTGTGAATCTAGGTATCAGGAATTTAGGTCATCTCTTTTAAAAAACTAAACTATATGGGCCTCATCCTAAGTAAAACCTAATTTTGCTGAAAGCCAACAACAAAGGTGCATACCAACCTGTGCATCTTTGCAGTCTGATGAGCACCTTCGTTATTTGCTTTCTAAAAAGTATCATAACTTCACTTCCTATATACAAAATTTAAACATTCTAGATAGTTTCTGAAGCTGGGTAACGTGGTTTGAGCCTTTCCTGGTTGTCTGTTTGTTTGTTTTGATTCTTTACGTCCCAGTCAACAATTATTCAGTTATGTCAGGACGGGTCTTCCTGGGTTGAAACAGTACTAAGCAGGGGATAAAGTGTCTTTCTCAATGACACGACACAGTGACTCTTCCGCGGATGAGACTGGAACTAGCAACCCTTCAATCCCCAGTCTAATGCTCTCCCAACTGAGCCATTGGGCTATGTCTTTTCCTGGTTGTACGCCCCAAAGACAGGTTTTCTCGTGTTGAGGCTCATATGAGCCAGTCTATTTGATAATACAATGAGTAAAAGTTCAAAATTACCAAAAATCCTGATCTTTCTAAATTCAAATTTTAAAACTTGCAATTTGCCTCAAACTATAAACTATCTCAATTTCAAACAGACAATTGTCTTTAAATAAACTGAAAATAAGTAAATTTCAAAATTAGGTATACAGTAATTGTTCTAAAATTTTGAACACTTGTTGCCTGCCAAAAAGGCATAGACAAACAGTGCAGACCCAGATCAGACTGCTTCTTCAGAAGCAGTCTGATCAGGGTCTTCCCTATTAGCTTTTCTGGCAAGCATTTTAAGAATTCCAGCCATAATAATCAACATTTTATTTGAGAATAGAAAGAGAAAAGCGTTCGAAATTTTAGAACATTTACTGTATTTGAAAAGCTCTTTCCACAAGGTATAAGCATATCTAATATCAATGCTTTGGGTACAGTAGATTTATTTAACCCTTTGTATACTAATGGATTCTTCCTTCTGGTTCAATACATTAAACTTGGGATAGTCCATTGCACATATCTAGGGGTGTCAGGTTATAAAATATTGTATTTTTTTGTCTGAAGATCTCAATTGCCTTAACAAACAGTCTAGACCCTGATGAAATGCCCCATTATGTAGCATTTCATCTGGGTCTTCACTGTTTGTATAAGTACCAATTTAGGGGTACAAGGATTAAAGTTGTGGCCAATGTTAAAGTTTGTTGCATGCACAGGGACCAAAAACAACATGGCCACTGTTGTCAATATGAGGGGACATAAAATGACATCTTTTTGATTTATATGAACACATCTTTGGAAGCACAATTCAACATATTATCATGTAAAAATTCAACAATAAATTAAACATTTTGAAAAAGTACTGCATATGTCATATAAAAATTAATCACACACAGGACATATGGGCCAGCACATGATATTTGGGCCCTTATTGCGAATGCCTCTAGTAAATGCCCATGTTGACATATGTGCCTTGATGTGAGAAAGCTAGTCTTCGGTGGTTTGCGAACAACAAAGGCGCAGACCAGCCTGCCCATCTGTGAAGACTGATCAGCGCCTTTGTTATCTGCTTTTTGGAAAGTATCATATCTAAACTTGCTACAAGTGAAATTTCAATTTTCTAGCTAGTCTCTGTAGCTGATGGGACTGGTTTGAGTCTTGCTTTGTCTGAAACCCTGAAGACAGGTTTTCTCGTGTCGCGGCCCGTAACCAGTGGGTCTAAGCTACTGAAAATGTATCAGCTGTTTTATTACCCTGCCCCAATGCATACCAATACTAATAGCATTGATATACATTAGGTCTAAATTTTAATTATGAGTTTTCATCTAAATCCATCCTTAGTGTATGTCAGCAGTGAAGGCTCTGGCAAGCTTGTGCGTCTTCGCTGTTTGACAATGTGCTAAGTACCAAAATATTATGTGCTGGCTCATATGTTTTTTAATATATGCTGTAGTTCTACCTAACAAGAGGCTCAATGAGCCTAAATGGCTCACCTGAGCTTTCAAAAAAAACAACAGTTTTTTTATTGTGTCTAAGGGATCAAAATTTACTTTTTTAAAAATCCTTTCAGGAACACTATTAGAGTGTCAAACAGCTTGGACCCAGAACAGGATGGACATTCCGTCGGTCCTGATCTAGGTCCAAACTGTTTGCAAAAGCTACTCATATTTTTTAGCAAATGAAAATCATAGTATTTGCCATATCTTGTCAAATTTTAGTACCATCTCAGATGATGAGTTTGTTGGTTACAACAATGGACACCAGATTGTGAATATCAAACTTAAATAAATCTACAAGACAAGCATACAGGCTATTGGAATGCATTGAGCAGAATTAAACAAAATGATATGGGTCGGTGCACAGGATTTCGATACTTATCGCCTCAGTGAGCAGTGATGGCTTAGGGGAGTCTTCACATATGCGCAGACTTGTCAGAGCCTTCACTGCCTGCAATTTTGGATGTAGATGCAGGTACAGACGTTTACACCTCAGTCAGCATGGGCGTTTGTTATAGGCATTTGTGCATATGTGATAAAATACTAAAATCTCGCCTGCTGGCCCATATCTTGATATAGTTACAAATAGTAAAGTCCAGGAATAAATAAAAACTTCAAGTCCCATTAGATCTGAGGGTCAGCAGATAAAAATCCCCTTCCAAGCCATGGCATATTGTAAAAAAAATACACATCCCACACAACCAGCTTTCCAATACATCCTGAAAGCCATAATGCCATTCTATTGCCTTATCATTGTTGAATAAGCGTACACATCATTGTCATAACAGCTCACTGAAAACCAAAGAAATGTGCATCAATTCATTTATCAGCTACCTCTCATATTAACTGCATTGTTGCACGTTGCCTGATAAGTGTTGTCTATCTCACAGCATGTGCCTTTATCAGGTCATGATAACGTTGCACTTTTTGAATGACGACGCTAATGACGCTGAATCAATACAAAAATGGAAAATTAGGTTATAATCGCTAGTTTGAAGAGTGAAACAATGGGTAAAGTGATAAATAGAATACCAGGTTCATGTCTTTTGATATCAAGTTTACAAGGCTCCGCTTTGAGAATGAATGTTGAATTGCTCTGCAAGCCTCGCGATGTCAACAAGCGTTCTCAAAGCCTTGCCTGGTAAACTTTATATCAAAAGACACTCACCTAGTATGCTCTATTTATTTTTGGCTTGAAATTGCTGATGAAGCCAGCTGACCTGGATCTACAATGTTTTCAATGATGGTATAAAATTTTGAAAAAAGTTAAAAGCTTATATGGGCATATATTGTTTGTCTGTAGACGGATTTCCTCATTTGCATACAGTAAAACCTGTCTTAAGCGGCCACTCAAAAATAGACAAAACATAGATCTTAAAGACTAGCTTAATGAAGGGCGAAAGTATTGCAGAATGCTCTCTTGGAGCATTCTGCAATGCTTTCCACCTGCATTTAGCGATAATCGACCTTGAAAAACAGTTTTTGGTCTTCTTTTGAGTGGCCACTTAAGACAGGTTTTACCGTATAAATAAAACAAACACTTAACAACAGACTAAAAGTATCACTTGAGTAGATAATCTGGTAACTTATTACTAGCACACCTAAAACCAAGATTATGAGCGGAACTATCTGGAGTATTCTGACTTCTAGCCACACACCGATATCTGTAACAGTAGGACTGAAAAATACAAGAAAAAATAAGATTAATGACTTATTTCTACACTGATTACCTATATAGCCAATAGTTAAATTCAGTGATTTATTGGTTGATAAATCACTGCACTGACTAGGCACAGATTGGGGTGAAGTCACTTAGTCACCAGTTTGATTTTCATGACATAATCTGTCACATACAGCATTGTAAGGTTGACAATAGATGGTATAACATCGTTTTTACAAACATACATAAAGTACTTGTTTCAGTCCAAACTAGAGTTACAGGATATTCTAAGAATCGTTATAGACTCTGAAGGATTTGTTCATATTTTCAATCTTTTTGTGTGTTAGAATCAAATAAATTTGCACTGGCAGTGATTTGATGCTTAATATATCACTGACTGGAGATCAGTCATTAAAGTGAATAAATCACGAGGGCAAAGCAAGCGTGAATCTATTCCTTTAAACATTAGCTTGATTCCAGATTAATTGGCCACTTTGGATCTACGAAATCTTCCAAGATATTTTGTGATTCTGACTGAAATTGAGTTTAATAAACGACATTTTATGACTGAAAGAACCTATATTTCATCAGGTCTTTAGTTAAGAGTGTGTAACAAAAAAAAGTAATCTTATTTCTCAACCAAAACATATGTTGTGGGTACTCAAAAGAACAGTCTCAATGAGACATTTCTTTTGAGTACCCAAAACATATGTATAAAATGATGGTTAGGAAAATATTTGCAATTGTACACTGCAAAATGTTGTTTATCTAAACCTGTGATTCCATTCAAAATTAAACATGGTTTCTTGTTAGCAATATCACAGAATTGAATAAATACAGAAGCAAAATTTAGTTTTGCGTTTCTAAGAAAGTTCATAACCCTGTATTTTCCAAACTGCCTGTGAAATAAGTTTCACTCAAATATTTCTGAAACAAATGAATGATCTTGACCAATTATTAGTAAAGCTTGAAAATGATCAAAAGACATGAAAAAGTAAATTAATGATACCTTGTGACACATAAAAGAACCTCCTTTCTTGACTTTATCAGTGCCTTTAGATGGACCAGTCTGAAAGTTAACAAGACAAATAATTCAACAGCAGTCCTTTAGATGAAGAGCGTGTATTAAAAGATTATTTTCTTATTTCTCAACAAAAAGACTTGTTATGGGTGCTCAAAAGAACCGTCTCAATGAGACGGTTCTTTTGAGCACCCTGAACAAATGTTTAAACTGATGGATAAGAAAATATCTTCAATATTATGCGCATGATTTTTGTTTATCTTAATCTATGAAAGATCGAACTACTTATATTTCTGTTACAATGCTATTCAGGAGCCTTATCCAGCAATTATTGGGAAAAGGCCCCTGGCCAAAATTGGGGGGAAATGATCGATCAACTTAAGGTCAAAATTGGGAAATATTAACCACATAAAACATAACAATGGGAGCAAAATTTATCCTCAAAATCAAGTTATTATAAGTTGCTTTATGTCAAGCACAAGTGTTTAAGTATACTTTGATATGGGTCATTGTTTTTCATAAGTAGTAGTGGTCTTAAAAAAAAAATATGTAATTTTTTTTTTTTTGTGAAAAACAGACATGGAATTGGAAAAAAGGTGGCTATTTTCGATTCGGAATGGGGCCGAAATTCTGCCCCTAGAGAAAGGCAGAAATTCCCCTGTATTCTATGGAATAATATGCGTAAGCTGTTTCATAAATGGGACATTCTACCAACGTTGGCAAAAAGCCAGTCAATTGTCAAGTATTGACCAGAGCCAGCTGGTTTTAATTGTCCTTTCCTGGTCATTACTGGTCAAATGGTGGTCATTACTGGTCGATCCCTAGCCTGGGTTCCAGTCTGATCATTTTTTTTCTTTTTCTATTTTTCCATTTATTGGTCAAAATGACAGCCTGGGGAACTTTGATTTCATTCGACAGCGCCACCTAGATTATCCCTCAGATTTTGAGGGGTTGGCCAAGAACGATAACGCTATCGGATGACTCTATTGTGCAATAAATAGTAATAGAAATCCCAGTGAAAAGATAACCACAGATTCTCCTTCCTCTACCCTATCATCGAATGCACCTTGTGGGCAATAGTTGGCTTGACAATTTAAATTGAAACATCGTTTTCCGTCTTCGGTGTATTTGTTATGTAAGTTTTTTGCCTTTGCGAGACACGCATTTAATACAAGGGTTGCCACTCAATATCCATTTCAAAATTCCCTGACTTTTCACTGACTTTTCCCTGACTTTCAACCGTTTTCCAGACCCTTTTGGAAGGCCAATTTTAGCCATTTTCATCCATCGACTATTCGAAAATTTTGCACAATTATTTGAACTTGCTGATTTAATTTTTAAAGAAAAATCTTAAACCATAAATATTAGAAAAGGAATGTTTCTGAACATAAATTGCTTGCAATTTATGTTCAGAAACATTCCTTTTCTAATATTGCTTGCAAATTATGGAAACTAAAATTTCCATAAGCCTGTTACGGTAAATGTTCTAAAATTACGAACACTAAAAAATAATTATTTTTCCCGCTGTTCGTAATTTTAGAAATTACGTTTCAGAAAAAGTGCTAGTGTTCGTAATTTTAGAATGTGGTCTTTATCATGAGCAAAATCGGTATATATGCATGTAAAAATGTGGTAGAAACGTGATGAAAACACGGCGATTTGATTCTGCGCTATCTACGGTACTCATTTTTCTTTTCAACCGCCGCTAAATTCTTGCTGACTGAGATAGTAAAATGTCCAGCGCGTGCGGTGATTGCCAAGTCGGGAGCCAGGCACGTGCATGTTATGACACTCAATTTACTAACAAGGCGTACTTCGAATCGAACTATAGTCCCTACTATAGTAACTAAAGTTTGATTCGAACACCTATAGTCGCTACTAGGGTGACGTCACGAACCTACTGGAGATGGTCGGAGCACCGTTACTCTAGTAGATAGGCTGGTTCCCTACTTTAGACATATCTAACGATGGGTTCAAGATCTAGCACGATGGGTTCAAGATCGGTCAGTAGCCTCAAAATGATATGTTTTTGTAAAATAAACCTAGCTAAGCATAATTTTTGGTCCCACTTATTCGTAATTGATTATAAGAAAGCGATGTGCAGTTTATAACATCCTTTTTGTCTACGACGAAGAATTGAAGTGGGGCATACAGGGCTATTATTTTTGTTTACTTGCCAACCAACTAAAAGTTCCAACTTTAGTCGTTCGGGTGTAAACGTGCGTGCGCATCTATTACGTAATAACTAAAGTAGAAACTTTAGTTCGATTCGAAGTGCGCCCAAGTCGTAAAAGTCCACTTGTTTAACCTCGGACTACCGATGAATCGCTACACTTTCGTTCTTCCTTCAGAAAACCAAAATGCTTTCGCTTGCCCTCCATCTGCGCAAATGCCGTTTATAATGTAATATAGTCACTCAAGTAAGATATACGTGAAACTTTGAAATACGTAGACGAGTTTTCGGAGTTAAAAACTGACGAAATTCAAAAAGAACACACATCTCTCTCTCTCCTTGTCGATCTGTCGATGTACTCTGATTTTCCCGAAAGGATGTGCATATACCAGTCTCTCTCTCTTTCTCTCTCTATTTAAATTTGCAAAAAACGGTTTGGATCGAGATCAGACCCGATGGAATTCAGGAAAGAATGTTCCGTCAATTTAAAAATTTGTGCCTGATGCGATAGAAAGTACGCAAAGTGTCGTACAGAGCCGATGCGCACGATAAAATGGTTTTTCAGTATATCTAAATAAGTGTATACATTGTCCGGTCCATGCGAGGATCCAGAGGGGGGACAGGGGGTCCGGACCCCCCCCGGAAAATCACAAAAATATGGATTTTCTTAGCAATACTGAACCGGATCCCCTGAAATTCTCAAAACTACCGAGCCAGCATTCAATGTTGGCCATCATCGGCACGCCAGCAAAACGCCATTTG
>OZ026520.1:51677662-51755162 GCA_964019695.1 Loripinus fragilis
GTGTAGAAGGATTTGATTATACATGGTTAGCCTATTCAAAAAACAAAATGAGTATGTTCTTAATTCAAAATGGTTATTTGAATGGGTTAAAGGAAAATCGACCCAGTCTTTCCCCAACCCACTGTTTGGAAGAATCAATTCACTAAGATAAAATACAAAGGTAGGAACACTTTGGAGGGAGATAACCAATAAACTTTTTGGTTTGAAAATTTGATTATCTCTTTGGAATGAGTCATTCATAAGTCTTCAGATACATTAAAAGAACAACATTAACTGAAAGACTGAAAGATAAATAGAAAGATCAGAACATTTAGG
The DNA here is from genome assembly GCA_964019695.1 of Loripinus fragilis. NCBI lineage: Eukaryota > Metazoa > Mollusca > Bivalvia > Lucinida > Lucinidae > Loripinus > Loripinus fragilis. The sequence goes on from OZ026520.1 coordinate 51,677,978, forward strand.
AGGGGTGAGGGGGGGGGGGGGGGGGGGGGGAAGAATGGGCCGCCCAGTCTTTCCCCACCCAACAATGTAGCAGTACAAATAAAATGATGGGTTTGAAAACTTGATTCTCTCTTTGGAATCTGTCATTCATAAGTGTTAAGATACAGTGAAAGAGTAACATAAACCGAAAGACTACAATTGTAACTGATCAATAGAAAGATCTGAAGATTTTGGAGGGGGGAAAGAATGGGCCGGCCCACTCTTTCCCCACCCAACAATGTAGAAGTACCAATAATCTTGATGGATTGAAAACTTAATTCTCACTTTGGTATAGTTCTTCATAAATGTTAAAATAGAGTGAAAGAGTAACATAAACCGAAAGACGAAACAATCAATAGAAGATCGAAAGATTAAGGAGGGGGGAAAGAATGGGCCGGCCCAGTCTTTCCCCACCCTACAATTTCAAATAAACTTGTTGGCGTCTCTGCTTGGTATAGGTCAAGAGAGTTCAGATACAGCAAAAGAATAACATAATCCAAAAGTCTAGAGGATAAATAGAAAGATCCCAACATTTTGGAGGGGGGAAAGAATGGGCCGGCCCAGTTTTACCCCACCCTACAATTACAAATAAACCTGTTGGTTTGAAAACTTGATTCTCTGCTTGGTATAAGTCAAGAGAGTTCAGATACAGCAAAAGAATAACATAATCCAAAAGTCTAGAGGATAAATAGAAAGATCCCAACATTTTGGAGGGGGGAAAGAATGGGCCGGCCCAGTTTTTCCCCACCCCACAATGTAGAAGTACCAATTAACTTGTTGGTTTAAAAACTTGATCTCTCTTTGGAATAGGTCATTCAAAATTGTTCAGATACAGTCAAAGAGTAACATTAACCGAAAGACTAAACAATAAATTGAAAGATCCAAGCATTTTGGAATGGGGGGGGAAAGAATGGGCCGGCCCACTCTTTCCCCACCCAACAATGTAGAAGTACCAATAATCTTGTTGGATTGAAAACTTGATTCTCACTTTGGTATAGTTCTTTCATAAATGTTAAAATAGATTGAAAGAGTAACATAAATCGAAAGCAAAACGATCAATAGAAGATCGAAAGATTAAGGAGGGGGGAAAGAATGGACCAGCCCAGTCTTTCCCCATCCTACAATTACAAATAAACTTGTTGGTTTGAAAACTTGATTCTCTGCTTGGTATAAGTCAAGAGAGTTCAGATACAGCAAAAGAATAACATAATCCAAAATTCTAGAGGATAAATAGAAAGATCCCAACATTTTGGAGGGGGGAAAAATGGGCCGGCCCAGTCTTTCCCCACCCCACAATGTAGAAGTACCAATTAACTTGTTGGTTTAAAAACTTGATCTCTCTTTGGAATAGGTCATTCAAAATTGTTTAGATACAGTCAAAGAGTAACATAAACCGAAAGACTAAACAATAAATTGAAAGATCCAAGCATTATGGAGGGGGGGGGGGGGGGGGGGGGGGGGGAAAGAATGGGCCGGCCCACTCTTTCCCCACCCAACAATGTAGAAGTACCAATAATCTTGTTGGATTGAAAACTTGATTCTCACTTTAGTATAGGTCTTTCATAAATGTTAAAATAGAGTGAAAGAGTAACATAAACCGAAAGCAAAACGATCAATAGAAGATCGAAAGATAAAGGACGGGGGAAAGAATGGGCCGGCCCAGTCTTTCCCCACCCTACAATTACAAATAAACTTGTTGGCTTGAAAACTTGATTCTCTGCTTGGTATAAGTCAAGAGAGTTCAGATACAGCAAAAGAATAACATAATCCAAAAGTCTAGAAGATAAATAGAAAGATCCCAACATTTTGGAGGGGGGAAAGAATGGGCCGGCCCAGTTTTTCCCCACCCCATAATGTAGAAGTACCAATAATCTTGTTGGATTGAAAACTTGATTCTTACTTTGGTATAGGTCTTTCATAAATGTTAAAATAGAGTGAAAGAGTAACATAAACCGAAAGACAAAACGATCAATAGAAGATCGAAAGATTAAGGAGGGGGGAAAGAATGGGCCGGCCCAGTTTTTCCCCACCCTACAATTACAAATAAACCGGTTGGTTTGAAAACTTGATTCTCTGCTTGGTATAAGTCAAGAGAGTTCAGATACAGCAAAAGAATAACATAATCCAAAATCTAGAGGATAAATAGAAAGATCCCAACATTTTGGAGGGGGGAAGAATGGGCCGGCCCAGTTTTTCCCCACCCCACAATGTAGAAGTACCAATTAACTTGTTGGTTTTAAAACTTGATCTCTCTTTGGAATAGGTCATTCAAAATTGTTTAGATACAGTCAAAGAGTAACATAAACCGAAAGACTAAACAATAATTGAAAGATCCAAGTATTATGGAGGGGGAGGGGGAAAGAATGGGCCGGCCCACTCTTTCCCCACCCAACAATGTAGAAGTACCAATAATCTTGTTGGATTGAAAACTTGATTCTCACTTTGGTATAGGTCTTTCATAAATGTTAAAATAGAGTGAAAGAGTAACATAAACCGAAAGCAAAATGATCAATAGAAGATCGAAAGATTAAGGACGGGGGAAAGAATGGGCCGGCCCAGTCTTTCCCCACCCTACAATTACAAATAAACTTGTTGGCTTGAAAACTTGATTCTCTGCTTGGTATAAGTCAAGAGAGTTCAGATACAGCAAAAGAATAACATAATCCAAAAGTCTAGAAGATAAATAGAAAGATCCCAACATTTTGGAGAGGGGAAAGAATGGGCCGGCCCAGTTTTTCCCCACCCCACAATGTGGAAGTACCAATAATCTTGTTGGTTTGAAAACTTGATTCTTACTTTGGTATAGGTCTTTCATAAATGTTAAAATAGAGTGAAAGAGTAACATAAACCGAAAAACAAAACGATCAATAGAAGATGGAAAGATTAAGGAGGGGGGAAAGAATGGGCCGGCCCAGTCTTTCCCCACCCAACAATGTAGAAGTACCAATAATCTTGTTGGATTGAAAACTTGATACTCTCTTTGGAACAGGTCATTCATAAGTGTAAAGATACAGTGAAAGAGTAGCATAATTCAAAGGACTGAAAGATAAATGGATGGATTAAAACATTTTAGAGGGGGGAAAGAATGGGCCGGCCCAGTTTTTCCCCACCCCATGATGTAGAAGTACCAATAACATTGTTGGTTTGAAAACTTCATCCTCTCTTTGGAATAGTCCATTCATTAGTGTTGAGATACAGTTAAAGAGTAACATAAACTGAAAGACTGAAAGATGAATAGACAGATCAGAACATTTTTGAGGGGGGAAAAAATGGGCCAGCCCAGTCTTTCCCTACCCACAATGTAGAAGTACTAATAAACTTTTTGGTATGGAAACTTTATTCTCTCTTTGGAATAAGTCATTCAGATACGATGAAAGAGTAGCATAATCCAAAAGACTGAAAGATAAATAGAAAGATAGAAGCAACTCAGTGACGCCAATGAGGCATGAACCCACGGCCCCACAGTCTCGAGTCAAGCACTCTACACTGAGCCACTGCGCTCCCTCCCCTTCGACTTTGTCGGGGGATAACAAATATATATTGATCTTAAAAGGGGGACAAAACTGCATGGGCCGGCCTATTCTTCCCCCCTCTGCTTAATTTATAATTAAGATTGGTATTCACACTGTAGTTGACCTATACATTTACATTCAAAGGAGAAAAAATCTTAAAACCAACAATTATATACATTAGCATAACAGGGGGGGGGGGGGGGGGGGGGGGGAACTGGGCCACCCATTGTCTACCCCACCCCCAACCCAATTTCATTTCCTATGCTGCTATTTTGTACTTTAGACTGTAGATTCAAAGAAGAGAAAATTATGAGACTTATGATCTTAATGAATGTAGGACATTTCCGCATGGACATTTCGGCCTAGGACGTTTCGGCCCGGACATTTCGGCCGAAATCGTTTCGGAAACGGAAAATGCCAAAGGGTGACGTTTCGGCCATAACCATAAATTTTGGGTTGGGGTGTGTGCATGCATAAATGTGTGATGCATAATTGACTGAATAATCTTATATACTATACATTGTATTTCTCCCAAATTTGTATCAGTTATTAAATTGCATGTATTTACAAGCAGAGATGAAAGCAGTGTGGGTCCTGATCAGGTAGGGAGCTGGCTGATCTGGATCTGCAGTATAAAGAAAAAAGATAAACCCAGATTCAGCATGAAAGTAGTAAACATCCATCTATTGTTATGTACAGTAGATTCAAAGATCCACGAGAATTGTTGTAAACAAAAAATATAAACTAATTCAGGTAATGGGTACTTAATACAGGTATATATCATTTACTGCTGTATAATATACACCATAATTTATCTGTTTCTATGAAAAATAGCATACCCCTATTATCATGCATCTTTGAATCTACTGTAAGTATTCACATGCATATTTGATTTCAAAAGATTAGGAAATGCATCACACATTTTTGCATGCACACATTCCAAACCCAAAATTTATGGTTATGACCAAAACGTCCACCTTCGGCATTTTCTGTGGCCGAAATGTCCGTGGTCGAAATGTCCGGGCCAAAACATCCTAGGCCGAAATGTCCTTGGCCAAAATGTCCGAGCACCATCTTAACATGCTGGGGGGAAAAAAAGGGCCGGCCCAGTCTTTCCCCACCCCTACTAGAAGAATCATTTGGCTGAATGCTTGTAACCTGGATTTCTCCTTGAGATACGTCAATCATGAGTGTTCAGATTCAGTGTAAGAGTATTTAAAACCAAGGACTGACAGATAAACTGAAAGGTTTGAACACAATGGAGGGGGGGGGAAAGAATGGGCCGGCCCAGTCTTTCCCCACCCCACTATTTGGAAGAAACATGCAGTTAGCTAAATGCTTTCTTAACCTGAATTTCTCTTAAGGACAAGACAATCATGAGTGTTCAGATACAGTGCAAGAGTAGGTTAAACCTTAAGACTGAGAGATAAATAGAAAGGTTAGAAATAATAGAGGGGGGAAAATATGGGCCGGCCCAGTCTTTCCCCGCCCCCTATTTAGAAGAATCATTTGCTGAATGCTTGTAACTTGAATTTCTCCTTGAGATATGTCAATCATGAGTGATCAGATTCAGTTTAAGAGTAGTTTAAACCAAGGACTGACAGATAAATTGAAAGGTTAGAACCCAATGGAGGGGGGGAAAGAATGGGCCGGCCCAGTCTTTCCCCGCCCCACTATTGAGAAGGAACATGCAGTTAGCTAAATGCTTTGTTAACCTGAATTTCTCCTTAGGACAAGACAATCATGAGTGTTCAGATACAGTGCAAGAGTAGGTTAAACCTTAAGACTGAGAGATAAATAGAAAGGTTAGAAAATAAAAGAGGGGGGAAAGAATGGGCAGACCCAGTCTTTCCCCACCCCCTATTTAGAAGAATCATTTGACTGAATGCTTGTAACTTGAATTTCTTCTAGAGATATGTCAATCATGAGTGTTCAGATTCAGTGTAAGAGTAGTTTAAACCTAGAACTGACAGATAAATTAAAAGGTTAGAACCCAATGGAGGGGGGGGGGGAGAATGGGCCGGCCCAGTCTTTCCCCGCCCCCTATTTAGAAGAATCATTTGGCTGAATGCTTGTAACTTGAATTTCTCCTAGAGATATGTCAATCATGAGTGTTCAGATTCAGTGTTAGAGAAGTTTAAACCAAGAACTGACAGATAAATTGAAAGGTTAGAACCCAATGGAGGGGGGGGGGGGGGGGAAGAATGGGCCGGCCCAGTCTTTCCCCACCCCACTATTGAGAAGGAACATGCAGTTAGCTAAATGCTTTCTTAACCTGAATTTCTCCTTAGGACAAGACAATCATGAGTGTTCGGATACAGTGCAAGAGTAGGTTAAACCTTAAGACTGAGAGATAAATAGAAAGGTTAGAAAATAATAGAGGGGGGAAAGAATGGGCCGGCCCAGTCTTTCCCCACCCCCTATTTAGAAGAATCATTTGGCTGAATGCTTGTTACTTGAATTTCTCCTTGAGATATGTCAATCATGAGTGTTCAGATTCAGTGTAAGAGTAGTTTAAACCAAGGACTGACAGATAAATTGAAAGGTTAGAACCCAATGGAGGGGGGGTGAAGAATGGGCCGGCCCAGTCTTTCCCCACCCCACTATTGAGAAGGAACATGCAGTAGTAAGCTAAATGCTTTCTTAACCTGAATTTCTCCTTAGGACAAGATAATCATGAGTGTTCGGATACAGTGCAAGAGTAGGTTAAACCTTAAGACTGAGAGGTAAATAGAAAGGTTAGAAAATAATAGAGGGGGGAAAGAATGGGCCGGCCCAGTGTTTCCCCACCCCCTATTTAGAAGAATCATTTGGCTGAATGCTTGTTACTTGAATTTCTCCTTGAGATATATGTCAATCATGAGTGTTCAGATTCAGTGTAAGAGTAGTTTAAACCAAGGACTGACAGATAAATTGAAAGGTTAGAACCCAATGGAGGGGGGGGGGGGAAAGAATGGGCCGGCCCAGTCTTTCCCCACCCCACTATTGAGAAGGAACATGCAGTTAGCTAAATGCTTTCTTAACCTGAATTTCTCCTTAGGACAAGACAATCATGTGTGTTAAGATACAGTGCAAGAGTAGGTAAAACCTTAAGACTGAGAGATAAATAGAAAGATTAGAAAATAATAGAGGGGGGAAAGAATGGGCCGGCCCAGTCTTTCCCCACCCCCTTGTATGAAGAATCATTTGGCTGAATGCTTGTTACTTGAATTTCTCCTTGAGATATGTCAATCATGAGTGTTCAGATTTAGTGTTAGTGTAGTTTAAACCAAGGACTGACAGATAAATTGAAAGGTTGGAACCAAATGGAGGAGGGAAAGAATGGGCCGGCCCAGTCTTTCCCCACCCCACTATTGAGAAGGAACATGCAGTAAGCTAAATGCTTTCTTTACGTGAATTTCTCCATAGGACAAGACAATCATGAGTGTTGGGATACAGTGCAAGAGTAGGTTAAACCTTAAGACTAAGAGATAAATAGAAAGGTTAGAAAATAAAAGAGGGGGGAAAGAATGGGCCGGCCCAGTCTTTCCCCACCCCCTATTTAGAAGAATCATTTGGCTGAATGCTTGTTACTTGAATTTCTTCTAGAGATATGTCAATCATGAGTGTTCAGATTGAGTGTAAGAGTAGTTTAAACCAAGAACTGACAGATAAATTGAAAGGTTAGAACCCAATGGAGGGGGGGGGGGAGGAAAGAATGGGCCGGCCCAGTCTTTCCCCACCCCCTATTTAAAAGAATCATTTGGCTGAATGCTTGTAACTTGAATTTCTCCTAGAGATATGTCAATCATGAGTGTTCAGATTCAGTGTAAGAGTATTTAAAACCAAGGACTGACAAATAAACTGAAAGGTGTGAACACAATGGAGGGGGGGGGGGAAAGAATGGGCCGGCCCAGTTTTTCCCCACCCCACTATTGAGAAGGAACATGCAGTTAGCTAAATGCTTTCTTAACCTGAATTTCTCCTTAGGACAAGACAATCATGAGTGTTAAGATACAGTGCAAGAGTAGGTCAAACCTTAAGACTGAGAGATAAATAGAAAGGTTAGAAAATAATAGAGGGGGGAAAGAATGGGCCGGCCCAGTCTTTCCCCACCCCCTTTTTAGAAGAATCATTTGGCTGAATGCTTGTTACTTGAATTTCTCCTTGAGATATGTCAATCATGAGTGTTCAGATTCAGTGTAAGTGAAGTTTAAACCAAGAACTGACAAATAAATTGAAAGGTTGGAACCCAATGGAGGGGGGAAAGAATGGGCCGGCCCAGTCTTTCCCCACCCCACTATTGAGAAGGAACATGCAGTAGTAAGCTAAATGCTTTCTTAACGTGAATTTCTCCTTAGGACAAGACAATCATGAGTGTTGGGATACAGTGCAAGAGTAGGTTAAACCTTAAGACTGAGAGATAAATAGAAAGGTTAGAAAATAAAAGAGGGGGGAAAGAATGGGCCGGCCCAGTCTTTCCCCACCCCCTATTTAGAAGAATCATTTGGCTGAATGCTTGTAACTTGAATATCTCCTAGAGATATGTCAATCATGAGTGTTCAGATTCAGTGTAAGAGTAGTTTAAACCAAGTGCTGACAGATAAATTGAAAGGTTAGAACCCAATGGAGGGGGGGGAGGGGAAAGAATGGGCCGGCCCAGTCTTTCCCCACCCCACTATTGAGAAGGAACATGCAGTTAGCTAAATGCTTTCTTAACCTGAATTTCTCCTTAGGACAAGACAATCATGAGTGTTCGGATACAGTGCAAGAGTAGGTTAAACCTTAAGACTGAGAGATAAATAGAAAGGTTAGAAAATAATAGAGGGGGGAAAGAATGGGCCGGCCCAGTCTTTCCCCACCCCCTATTTAGAAGAATCATTTGGCTGAATGCTTGTTACTTGAATTTCTCCTTGAGATATGTCAATCATGAGTGTTCAGATACAGTGCAAGAGTAGGTTAAACCTTAAGACAGAGAGATAAATAGAAAGGTTAGAAAATAATAGAGGGGGGAAAGAATGGGCCGGCCCAGTGTTTCCCCACCCCCTATTTAGAAGAATCATTCGGCTGAATGCTTGTTACTTGAATTTCTCCTAGATATATGTCAATCATGAGTGTTCAGATTCAGTGTAAGAGTAGTTTAAACCAAGGACTGACAGATAAATTGAAAGGTTAGAACCCAATGGAGGGGGGGGAAAGAATGGGCCGGCCCAGTCTTTCCCCACCCCACTATTGAGAAGGAACATGCAGTTAGCTAAATGCTTTGTTAACCTGAATTTCTCCTTAGGACAAGACAATCATGAGTGTTAAGATACAGTGCAAGAGTGGGTTAAACCTTAAGACTGAGAGATAAATAGAAAGGTTAGAAAATAATAGAGGGGGGAAAGAATGGGCCGGCCCAGTCTTTCCCCACCCCCTTTTTAGAAGAATCATTTGGCTGAATGCTTGTTACTTGAATTTCTCCTTGAGATATGTCAATCATGAGTGTTCAGATTCAGTGTAAGTGTAGTTTAAACCAAGGACTGACAGATAAATTGAAAGGTTGGAACCCAATGGAGGAGGGAAAGAATGGGCCGGCCCAGTCTTTCCCCACCCCACTATTGAGAAGGAACATGCAGTAAGCGAAATGCTTTCTTAACGTGAATTTCTCCTTAGGACAAGACAATCATGAGTGTTGGGATACAGTGCAAGAGTAGGTTAAACCTTAAGACTGAGAGATAAATAGAAAGGTTAGAAAATAAAAGAGGGGGGAAAGAATGGGCCGGCCCAGTCTTTCCCCACCCCCTATTTAGAAGAATCATTTGGCTGAATGCTTGTTACTTGAATTTCTTCTAGAGATATGTCAATCATGAGTGTTCAGATTGAGTGTAAGAGTAGTTTAAACCAAGAACTGACAGATAAATTGAAAGGTTAGAACCCAATGGAGGGGGGGGGGGAGGAAAGAATGGGCCGGCCCAGTCTTTCCCCACCCCCTATTTAGAAGAATCATTTGGCTGAATGCTTGTAACTTGAATTTCTCCTTGAGATATGTCAATCATGAGTGATCAGATTCAGTTTAAGAGTAGTTTAAACCAAGGACTGACAGATAAATTGAAAGGTAAGAACCCAATGGAGGGGGGGGGGGGAAAGAATGGGCCAGCCCAGTCTTTCCCCACCCCCAATTTAAAAGAATCATTTGGCTGAATGCTTGTAACTTGAATTTCTCCTAGAGATATGTCAATCATGAGTGTTCAGATTCAGTGTAAGAGTATTTAAAACCAAGGACTGACAAATCAACTGAAAGGTGTGAACACAATGGAGGGGGGGGAAAGTATAGGCCGGCCCAGTCTTTCCCCACCCCACTATTTGGAAGGAACATGCAGTTAGCTAAATGCTTTCTTAACCTGAATTTCTCTTTAGGACAATAAGACTGAGAGATAAATAGAAAGGTTAGAAAATAATAGAGGGGGGAAAATATGGGCTGGCCCAGTCTTTCCCCACCCCCTATTTAGAAGAATCATTTGGCTGAATGCTTGTAACTTGAATTTCTCCTTGAGATATGTCAATCATGAGTGATCAGATTCAGTTTAAGAGTAGTTTAAACCAAGGACTGACAGATAAATTGAAAGGTTAGAACCCAATGGAGGGGGGGGGGGAAGAATGGGCCGGCCCAGTTTTTCCCCACCCCACTATTGAGAAGGAACATGCAGTTAGCTAAATGCTTTCTTAACCTGAATTTCTCCTTAGGACAAGACAATCATGAGTGTTAAGATACAGTGCAAGAGTAGGTTAAACCTTAAGACTGAGAGATAAATAGAAAGGTTAGAAAATAATAGAGGGGGGAAAGAATGGGCCGGCCCAGTCTTTCCAAACCCCCTTTTTAGAAGAATCATTTGGCTGAATGCTTGTTACTTGAATTTCTCCTTGAGATGGAGGGGGGAAAGAATGGGCTGGCCCAGTCTTTCCCCACCCCACTATTGAGAAGGAACATGCAGTAGTAAGCTAAATACTTTCTTAACGTGAATTTCTCCTTAGGACAAGACAATCATGAGTGTTCGGATACAGTGCAAGAGTAGGTTAAACCTTTAGACTGAGAGATAAATAGAAAGGTTAGAAAATAAAAGAGGGGGGAAAGAATGGGCCGGCCCAGTCTTTCCCCACCCCCTATTTAGAAGAATCATTTGGCTGAATGCTTGTAACTTGAATTTCTCCAAGAGATATGTCAATCATGAGTGTTCAGATTCAGTGTAAGAGTAGTTTAAACCAAGAACTGACAGATAAATTGAAAGGTTAGAACCCAATGGAGGGGGGGGGGGAAAGAATGGGCCGGCCCAGTCTTTCCCCACCCCACTATTGAGAAGGAACATGCAGTTAGCTAAATGCTTTCTTAACCTGAATTTCTCCTTAGGACAAGACAATCATGAGTGTTCGGATACAGTGCAAGAGTAGGTTAAACCTTAAGACTGAGAGATAAATAGAAAGGTTAGAAAATAATAGAGGGGGGAAAGAATGGGCCGGCCCAGTCTTTCCCCACCCCCTATTTAGAAGAATCATTTGGCTGAATGCTTGTTACTTGAATTTCTCCTTGAGATATGTCAATCATGAGTGTTCAGATACAGTGCAAGAGTAGGTTAAACCTTAAGACTGAGAGATAAATAGAAAGGTTAGAATATAATAGAGGGGGGAAAGAATGGGCCGGCCCAGTCTTTCCCAACCCCTATTTAGAAGAATCATTTAGCTGAATGCTTGTAACTTGAATTTCTCCTTGAGATATGTCAATCATGAGTGTTCAGATTCAGTGTAAGAGTAGTTTAAACCAAGGACTGACAGATAAGTTGAAAGAGTAGAACCCAATGGAGGGGGGGAAAGAATGGGCCGGCCCAGTCTTTCCCCACCCCACTTTTGAGAAGGAACATGCAGTTAGCTAAATGCTTTCTTAACTTGAATTTCTCCTAAGGACAAGACAATCAAGAGAGTTCAGATACAGTGCAAGAATCATGAGTGTTCAGATACAGTGCAAGAGTAGGTTAAACCTAAAGACTGAGAGATAAATAGAAAGGTTAGAAAATAATAGAGGGGGGAAAGAATGGGCAGGCCCGGTCTTTCCCCACCCCCTATTTAGAAGAACCAGTTAGCTAAACGGGTTTTAAAGTCAAAGATCTCTTTGACGTGTCATTTGAAAGTATTTCGATACAGTGAAAGAGTACAATAAACCAAAAGACTGATAGTAAAAGTGAATGGTCTGAACCCCTAGAAATCACAACCAAACAGCAATAAGTATGAGTACTTTTGAGTCCTATCGCTAATTTAATAGCGGCTTTTTAAATTTATACAAAGAAATAATAATTCCATTATGATTTTTGAAATTATTAGTGGGGGGGAAAAAACTGACTGGGTGGGGAAGGAATTGGCCGGCCTATTTTTTCCCCGGGGAAAGAATGGGCCGGCCCATTCTTTCCCCGGGGAAAAAACTGACTGGGGGGAAATTCCGGCCTGTTACACCGGGGAGCCTCGGACCTGAATGACCTCAGACCATACCTTGTGGTGTTTACTCTGGGAATCTCAGCCTTTCTCTCACCTCTGAAATTATAAGTGGAGGTCTTAATGCTTATCATGTCTTGGATATATTCAGGTGATAGTTTATTTACTATTTTGAACACCTCACATGCCATCAGCTTAAGCCTTTTGACATGGAGGGGCTCAGTCTTAGTTTGGCTGAGTAATTTCTTGAGAGATGAGGAGTAGTCGTTGTTTATAAATCTCAATGCTCTCTCTTGAACCTTCTCGAGTTTGTTTGTACTGGCAATACTACAAAAGTGCCAAGCTAAGGGGCAATAACTAAAATTTGATGCTATAAAAGAGTTATATATGACCAAGGATCATTGACGGTTTGGGCCTTATACGCCTATTTTTCTGATTCCCAGAACGCTGCTTTTGAGCTTCTAGTGTGGTGCATGTAGTATCAGTGCAACAGGTGAATCTACTGGCAAGAGCCAGCTAACAAAATATTTTCAAAATTCCTACGCACTCGAGAGTTATGGCGGGTAGAAAGGGGAGGGGGTCTGAAATTTCATGAAATAAAAAAGTGCTTTAAAAAGTGATTTCTGCACGTTTTCTTGATTCATTTGGTAGGCATGGTGATATCTATTGAACATACCATATGCAGAGTATTAACGAATCACGATAATTGATGAAATTGTTTTATAAACAAAATATGTTTTGTAATAAAAAATTTTTGGGGAGATAATTTAGAAGTTACCTGTACATTTTTGACTACATGTACCGTAAATAATACAAAACTGAAAGCTCAACAAAAGAAATAAATATTTTTGAAGGAATGAAAGTGTCCCATTTAGCATTGGAAAGTCAAACTGATTCTAACTAGATCCTTTGAATATTACTTTTGCTTTGTTGAAAGGGCATAGCATGTTGAATGTATTTAAAGTGTCCTAATATTTATGGTATACATGATGCATGTATATCCCTATATGAGACAATATATTGAACACTAAAGTATTTACCTGTTATAACTCTTTGTGTGCCAGTGGATAATTTTGTCGTCTGCCAATAGCCTTTTGCAAACAGTTTGAACCCAGATGAAGACCAATAGAATGTCGGTCTTGATCTGGATCCAAACTGTTTGACACTCTGATGGTGGTCCTGGGTGGTTTATTTTTAAAAACTTAATTTTGAAGAAAGTCAGCAGACGAAAATAAAAACATGAACAATTCCCTAGCATGCAAATAGATAAGTACAGGACGTTTGCAAAATAATGCAGTGACCGGGAAAGAATTTTTTTCTATGCGACAATGGCCCTTCATAATCCAAAATCAATGTGACATTTTGAAAACCAATGTGACATTTTCAAACTCTAATGTGACATATCCCAAAATTACTAGAATTTGCACATAATTATAGTTCAAGTGACTTTATTTAAGTCTATAGACTAGTTTTAAACAAACAAACAAACAATAAAAATTAAAAATTAAGACAACTATCAACTTGTCAAGTAGTCAATGTAGGACTAAGTTAACCAGTCATAGTTCTGTATCAGTATGTCCTCTTATCATTCCTAACATGATAATTAAAACACTTCTAATCAAACATGGTAAGAGGACATACTGATACAGAACTATGAGTCTGACTGGTTAACAGTCACAGTTACTGTACTGATTATCCGGTCTTTTCAATTTTTTTTTAGGTGGCATGGTCAAAACAAAAGTAAATAACTCTTGATCCGCGATCGTTACAGCGCAGACGAATCACGATGTTTACTATTTGCAGCGTTCGCACAGACCAATGACGTCATTAAAACGTGTAGTTACTCGGGCGCTTTATTGTAAATGAAAAGCGTGAATCACAGCATCTGTATTTATTTATTCGTACTCACCTATTTCGCACTCACCTATTTCGTACCGAAAATGATCGTAAAAATCGGAAAGAGACCTGGGCGCATCCATTGCAAAAAACGATGTGACATTTCCGTTCTTAATGGGACTATGGCGCATGGCGCATGCCTTTCCCGGTCACTGATAATGTGTCATTTAATAACAGTGAGATTGTTTCTTATGGAAAAATGCATAAAACCTTGCTAATTCTACTTTTAATCTTTAAGTACTTTATATTAAACTAGCACAGAATACAAAGCAATTTAGGAGGTTGGTTCTAGAGAACTTCATTACTGTCATTGATTTCTTATTTGGTAGAAAAGGCATTTTATGGGCTTAGGCCCAGGGTTTTTGGGCTGCTGAACATCTTTCCCCCCCGTGTGCCAGCAAGCCACTTCCATACAAAGTGTAAAATATGGTAACACATATGCAGACAAAAGCTTTTGCTGGCACACGGGGGGGGGGGGGGGGGGGGGGGGGGGGAATGATATTTTAAAAAATGTTTTCGGATTCCTATATAACTTAATGTAAAACTGATTGTTCTACCCAAAATTTTACATCTTTGAAGCATTTAATATCGAAAACGGATTTCACAGCCATAAAGTACTCAGGTCAGGGTAGCTTCAAGGCGAAGAAAGGGACGATTGACAAACTTTTATTTTTACTGAAAACCATATAGCAAGTGTCAATGATCCTTTCCCCTGTTTAGTTAAAAATCTACCAAGTCTTTTTAAAACAGCTAGTTGTTTTGAAGCCTTTTTACAAATTTCAGTTACATGGTCATCAAATTTCAACATAAAATTAATGTTTATACCAAGCAAACTAACATTATTCTCACATTTAATGTCAGTTTCACCAATCCTGAAAGTTTCAATATTGTCGTAAGTTTTCTTACCAATACATATGGCTTGAAACTTGTCAGGATTGGCCTTCATGGAATTTTCTTCAAACCAGGAAATTAGGTTCAGACTATCTGATTCTAAGACAGATTTTAAAAAGTTAAAATCTTTATGAATAAAAGAGACTGTATTGTCATCAGCATAGTTGTAAATGGTTGACCTTAAAACAAAGTAAAAAATATCATTTAAGAAAATGTTAAAGAGTAAGGGACCCAAAATGAATCCCTGGGGTACTCCTTTGAATAGTTTCTCCCAGGTACTGGTAAAGGTGCCTAGTCTAACCTGCTGAGACCTATCACTGAGGTAACTCTCAAGTAGCTCGACCGCCTCCTCTGATAATCCATAGGCTCTTAGTTTTGCAATCAAGAGCCCATGGGGGAGGCAGTCGAACGCCTTGGAGAGATCCATCAGAATTGCGGAAGTGGAAAGTAGGGTCAAAAACAATGTACCTTAGAGGGACCTTTGTTGGAGGAGGAGGACTAATAGAATTTGTTGCTTATAACAAATTCTGAACTTTTCTGCATAAAGTAGGACTGATATCATTTCAATATTTGTGTGTGGGTGTTTATTAGAGGCTCAATTTTTGGAGAAATTTGCTTGAAAACCAGCAATTTTGACGTCCAAACTAGGGGAGGGGCATCTATTAGAGCATGGGCCTCTAATAGAATTTTTACTGTACATAACTTGGTCTCTAAAACTTAAAGAAATATACAATACAGGTTCCTGTGGCCTACATCTACATCATTACACTAAGCTGTCAAACTTGACATTTCTTTAGTGATGCGCAAGAGAGAAAATAAAAGAAAAAAAAATAGTTTAAGACAGAAGAATTAGATAAGACGGCGTAAGAATGCAAACTTGAGTAAAAGAGAGAAGTAAAAAGAAAAGTTGTTCCCAGCCATCTTTAGCCCATCAGAGTGAGACCAATCCACATTCCCTGGGGGTACCTGGGCACAAGACCCGACGGCACAGCTCGCCACTCCTCATTTGGATGTACATTCATGGCTGGGAGATAGATCCCCATTAGAAGGTTAGGTCAGACAGCTCCCTTTTGAAGGATACCAGGGAGGGAGCCTCAGCTGCTGCTGGTGGTAGTCTGTTCCAGATTGGGATTGTCCTCAGGAAAAGGCCTGACCAGTGTTCTGGGGCAGTAACATACAAAAGAATGATACATCCGGTCTTTCTGTCTGTCTATGTCTGTCATAAATGTATGTTGCTCTCTGGTTTATGGAGCGTATGGCAGAATATCAAGATAGATCATACAGATAGATCATATATGATTATCCCAGACCAAGCTTTTTGTGAAAGCTTATACTTGTAGATTCTTATGATTCGGAAATTTCCTACATCAAAGAGAATTCTACAGGAGATCTGAATGCAAAATTTTAACTAAATACGCCACCAATACTTGCTGGCTCATTAAATGAGCAATTGGTGATACGAGGAGCCAGCAAAGATAAGGAAAAGGGCAATATACCTCTTGCTTCTGTCTGACTAATATTTTTCTGTGCGATTATCTCCCTTGGATGTCTACTGGATAAAACCCCGCTATATGGCATATCTAATCAAACTCCCCAACCGTATGCCTTCACCGGCAAGACAAATCACCGACATGCATTTTCTACATCTGGGCCCCCAGGGGTTTTGGGGATCTGGGAGAATGGCTGTTTATTTTCAGGGAGCTGGGGAGCACTGGTAATTATTTTCAGATTTGAGGACCAAGCTAATAGTTTTGTGGATTTAGGGAGCCCTGCAAAAAAGTAAAAAAAAAACCCTCACCTTAATGTAAAAGCCTTCATTTCGATTTTAAAAAAATCTTCGGCTTCTGTAGGGAAGCCCCCAAGACCCCCCTTGGAAAATCTAAATGTATTTACTGTCGTGCTAACATGCTTATCTTGATTGGTATATGTATTGGTGCCTGATATGGCGAATATTTTTTACAGGGCTATCTACACGCCTGGTATGTAATATTTGATGTAAACAAGGAACAGTCTCCATTTTTATCATTTCTTTGGCTTCTGGGGCTATTGCCCCCACCCCAGGCCCCCTTGTAAAATGTGAATGTATTTATTTTTGTTCTATCGTGTGCATCTAAATTGATCTTGGAAAAAAATATGGCACAGTTTTGGGTTGTTGATTTATTATCCTATAAATTGTTGATTTTTAGGTTGATAATAACACACTTTGGAACATCCAGAATGCACCAGATCGCGCACCGTTCTTATAAAAGGAAATAACCGAGGGAGCATGCCACGGACCCCCTAGCACAAGTTTGTTGTTGTTGTGTTTGTGTTTAACGTCCCACCAATAGCTTAGGTCATATGGAGACGGGGCCACGGCTTAAAGTCTCACCCGACAGACTGGTGAAGCCGGGAATCGATATGCGACCCCTGGTTTATAAGGCAAGCGGTTTATCCACTACACCACAGCGGCTCCTGTTTGAATCAACATCATAACAGGGCTAACTACGCTGCTTGTATGTGATTCCATTTCTAGGTATTTAGATGATTTTTATTCAAGCTTTGATGAATGTTGATCGGATGTTGAAACTTAAGTTAAACTTACTTATAGGGCCTAATATCAATTATAAAAACACTTTCTATGGGTACAAAAATAAACGTTTTCACTTTGTCTAAGAAAATCTAGTTTCATCTGTTGGAAAAACAGCTCCTCCACACCAGAAAAGCAAATGGTCTAGCTGCCACGAATTAAAAAATTAAATCTTGATAGAATTCCTCCACACCTACTCTACTAGATACAGCAACAGAATTTTAAGGATAAGCTCATACTTTGAGCTATATATATATATATATATATATATATATATATATATATATATATATATATATATATATATATATATATATATATATATATATATATATATATATATATATATATATATATATATATATATATATATATATATATCATGCATTTTATTAAAATAATCATATATCATGTATTCCGTGGTTAAGCCCTATCTTTACACGTATAACGTAAAATATTAAGCGAATTTTAAGTCATCCGCTCGTGTATACCTTCATAGTTCTTAAGCATGGGAATTTAATCATATGGAAAGAAAATTACATTTTAGGGAGAATTGGCTTATAGTTTTGGGGATTTGTGGAGAAGCTGATCTAATTTAAAGCATTTGGGGAGCTAAGGAAAAATACTTTCAGGGAGCTGAGGAATTTTCTTTCAGGGATTAGGGGAGATCAATACATATATTTTCAGGGATCAAGGGAGCACAGACCCCCAGGGGGACTCACATCTACATCTACATTTACTAGATCACTATGAGTATCGTCTGTTTTGAATACATTCATTTTGAAGACAGTTCACTGACAAATTTTATATTGTATTTATCAACAAGATACAAGAAACTTTATATAAAGTCGGCATTCAATTTTAACATATCAAACATTAGCCATCAAGGCTATTTTACTCTGACAGGCGATCATATATATATATATGATCATTATAGTAAGATATTTATTATCAATGTCTCTATAATGACTGTTAATTAAGATAATATTAAACGAGGGTCTACTATAAAAGCTAACTTTTAGTTGCATATGTTTGCTGTTGCACTTCCAGTTTTCATAGACCTACCCATGGCTAATAAGTAAAGACATAGAATACAAGATTTGTTAATTGTCGAATATTGGACTAGTACAAATGAGGATTGACCAACGACCAAGACTAAAGTTTACGACAAATGAATGTTGACGGATTCATATCATATTTAACAACACTTGAAAGGGCAACAAATTTGCAACGTTTGAAGCGTTTGTTTGTGTGGAAAGGACCCTACAGTTCAGCTTCAATTGTCGCAGTGCACTTTCTTTAAGCTTTCTTGTTATTTTCTATATTTTAAGTGAAAGTACTTTAAAAGAAACTAGATCCGCCTAGCTTAGAAAATTATTCACGCACATACAGTGACGTATTTCCACTTTTATGACTAGCTGTACTCTTAACCCATATACGAGAGATGTTCAAATATGAACGTAAATAGCTTAAAGAATCTCGGCAATTATATGCTACGACAAAATGGTATACGAATATCACCTTTAAACTGACGCCAGACCTAAAGAAAAATACAGTATACTTATCGAGTTTTAGCCCTTTCAGCCCATATTCTGATCGCTCATACTGAGTTATTGCTACAAATAATTGATAGATGGTGGGTAATTTCTAATCGCCTTAAATGCCTTAAGTGAAGGGGTTTTAGAATTTATACTTTTTTCATAACATTGCGGCTTTATTCTAAATTTGAACGAACACTTAAAGTATGATTGTACTCACCAGATCTTCATGGCTCGACAGATTGATCATTTTTTGATTAATGTTAACACATCATTAAGAGGCAGAAACATGCTTGAAAATGATATAAATATGTTATACCACCTTTACCAACTTTAGCATGAAATATCACTTGATGTGCAAGGTCTACACTGATTTAGATGGTATAAAATAGTTATACCATGTTTGTCCACCTGTACGTAAAATAATCCACTCGCTAAAGCTCGTGGATTATCTCCACGTACAGGCGGACAACCCATGGTATAACTATTACATAATTCTTTAAATAAAGTACAGCGCGTTTTGAAAACTCCCTTATGACATATTTAGCATATTGTCAGCCAAACGCAAAGAAAAAGATACAGCGATGTTCATTATTACATCACAGGTATATCACTCAAAATGACGTTATTTAAAAAATTGATGACGTCACAAACATGCCTATTTACTCGAGATTGAAGCAGGATTATATAACAATTTTCCTGCAAGCAGCTTTATTAAAGTTACTTAAACTTTTCATCTAAAATTTGGTGTCATTTTGTCTCAAACTTACAAAGATATGACACTATTTCCGCACATGTACCAAAACGTGTATTGCACGTTGCTTCAGAAAAACTTCAGTATACAGGCGTGGTCTTTATATAAGCGTCTGTAACTTGAGAAATATTATGAGTGCTTCTTTATTTTTGGTGCAATTTTAAAGGCGACAAATATTTCTGTTCCAGAAAGGCATGCTATTTTATCTTAGCATATGAAGAAAGTTATGAAGCTACTTGCATTCATATTTGAACAGCCCTCGTAGGCATTACGTCCTTTTTGCGGGATAAGGCGAAATATTGCAGACTCGGATCCGGCATCGTAGAATGCGGCGTCTGATCAAGGTCTCCGCTGTTTTCATACAGAATGTTCTATGGAACTTGAATAAAATGGAGAAACATACCACCACCCAATTATCCTTAAAATAGAAATTGACTGGTCAAATTGATAAGAATAGGAAATTCCATTCTGCCTAAATGGGCTAAGTACGTAACATATAAAATCTATGACAACGAATTAGAGACAACTAAATTCAACAAACTCTGTTGTCTAAGTAATAATAAATAAAGGATACTTTTCCGAGGCTTTCTTGTTTAAACCGCGAGGTGGGCGTAGCCCGCCGAGCGGTTTAAACAGAAAGCCGAGGAAGAATCCTTTATTTAGCTTGTAGTATGGCGCAGGCGCAAATAAGCACGTGTTACTGACACTTGACGAAATTTACATTCGCTCCTCCCTGCATCCGGCCTAAGCTGTCAATTATATCACATTTACCTACGGGTTAATTTGTCGCTGTTTAGGAAGTTCCCGCCTACATCGCTGTTTAACTAAAATTGGAAGTTAGAGTACGGTTTTAAGCTCCTCCTTCGTCGTTATTCTAGGGTGTCTGGTATAAAAATCAGCAAAGATCAAAGAAAAAAGCATCGGCCATACTACAATGATTAATACAGCTGATTGCGTGCAAACGATGGTAATGTATACTTATGTTCTTATTTCACAGGGCTTTTAGAGCTGTTCTAATGTTATCCCGATATATAATGTTTCATACAATGTCAAATGTACATTTAATATTTAAGGAAACACTGTAGAATTGTCACAATGACCTGCTTTCACACTGCACTGGCGGGCCGCTAGTGCAGTCGACAGTTCCGGACATATAATTTAGATACAACATTTGTCAACATAATATTCCTAGGGTCATTCCCTCCCAACCGCTGTATCAAATTTGCTGGCGAAAGTGTTGGCACTAATATAGGGACTGTTTAACCGTTTAAGCAATCTCAAACAAGTGAGGCCTATTAAAATCTAATATCATTATAAATTGGACGATACTATTTATAATTCTATTGGGGGAGTCTAGTTTATTAACAGCGACACTCGTCAGTTTTCAGCAATTGCTGTACAAAGTATCGTTTAAGCAAACAGTGTAGATCCTGATCAGACATTGCATCGTGTGACGTCTGCATTTTTGTCTGCGTTGTTTTTCAATGCCCTTTGTATGGTACGCTTTGTGTTAACATTTTAAGTTGTTTGTTCGAAATGATTCTTTATGTCCCAGTCAACAGCTTTTCAAACAAATGTGGTGATGATTCCTGGGTCGAACTAAAGACAAGAAGTCCCCAGGGACAAGGACATTTCCGCATGATCTCTCCAAACTCCAGAATACAAGCTCACCCAAGATCTAATCGTCCCGGAGAAGATTGAGCTTCCGAAATTGTCCAAATAAACACTAGGGCAGTGAAGCCAAAAAGCTGGACCCCATTTCTGCCCAGAACAGTATGATAATCATACTATTAATCATTATGTACATGTATGAAGCATATGATCAGAGAATCCTGTTGCTGGCTTTTCTTGTAGCTCTGACCAGCCAAGATTCAAAAGTCAACATGACTCTGGCTACACCAATGCCCACACGCCCAATGCACAGAAGTCTTTCCTGCACATTTCATCTCCTGCATACAGGGACTCAAAGCAGACTCTGCACACCCCAACCTGTTCAGCAACTTTTTTGCAGCACCGTGTGTGAGCAAACAGCGGAGACCCTGACCAGACGCCGCGTTCTGCGACATCTGATCTGGGTCTGGGCTGTTTGCCTATGTCCCATAAAGGACGCTAGGCTTTTATGGGTTAATATTTAAAAATAGCATTATGACCCTACTACTATATGCTTTGCTATAATAAGTTGTACTAACCCTCGCCATTGTTCAACCAGGATGTATTCCGTCATGAAAACAGTTTAGATCCAGATTGGCTGGCTTTAATCAGGATCAATTCTGTTTTTCACCCTGCTTGTTACTCCACGTGTTAATTGTTGGGTGTAGTACATAACTAATGAACATGGTCAGCATGAGCATTGTACCATGGGCCTATAGTTTGATCTCTCTGGTCGCATATTAAAGCTAGAGATAAACTCTGCGCGGAAGTACATGTTGATCTAGCTCTTCAAAATTGTCCCAGTGTCTTTATAACCCAGCTAGCACACAACAGTGGGCCACCAACGGCCCGCCAGCGATACGCCGTTGGTCGCCCGACGATGTATGCTATCTGGGAACTTCGCTGACTGTCCACATAGTCCATGTATTTTGAATGGACTCATTCCTCACGTCATGACGCACACGTATAATATGCATTTAGGTTATAAACTCGATTTAGATGTCAAATCGTTTAATTATTTGACAAACTGACCAGCCGCAGGCCTTCTTATTGACTTGCATAAATTGTATCCTTAGTAACTAAATATACCTCTAACAGATTTGGTTCCCTAAATTAATTTTGGTTAAACTTCTAAAACATGTATAGACAATGGATGTCTGCTCTTCCGGGACACGTGACCAAGGCACCTCTCAGCTGGTTGGCTATTCCAGGTACTGTACTGTTTGTTTGAATGGGTGTTGTCATAAATAGACTTTTCGCTAACTGTAAAGGTGGCAGCTTTAATATTCGTATCTGGGCGTACTTCGGCTACAGGAAGGGAAATCAGGTTCTTTTTATAAATTGATAAAGAATGAATAAATTGGTTGGGCCGCGCAAACGTGCGTGCATTTCATGAAAATCCTAACCGCATACACACTGAACTCACGTTTATTAACCCTTAAAAGGGCATAATCATAAAATGTATGTTTTTTTGTCTCCACTAAAATATTTGAAGCATCATAGAAAAACAGTGTGGACCCAGATCAGACTGCTCCTGTAGGATAGACTGGTTTACAATGTTTGTCTCTATGCTTATGTTAAATAGACATTTCAGATGCAGTTATTTTGCTGGCGTTTCACGGACTAAATAATGTGCTTTGCGTCTTTACTGAGGTATACAGGTATACTTTTGAATTAAACCACGCCTCATTTTCAGCTTTTACCTATGTCCAAGGTTGACCAGTCTTTAATAATTACACATTCATGAGGTGCCGCCTTTACAGTACCCAAAAAGTCATATAATACAAGATGTGAAGAGCATTTGGCCTTTGTTTAACAACTAATAGAATATGGAAATAATGGCTGAAATATGAGTAATGCCCGAAAAACTGCAGGCTGCAGTTTTTGGGGCATCACTCATATTCAGTCAAGATTTTAAGATGATATTTGTAACATTACATAGCACAATACACGTTCTACAACGTGCACATTTTCATGTATGACAACATCCCTGCAAAAAAAAATATTAAAAATAATTTAAATATGAGTGATGTCCGAAAAACTGTAGGCTACAGTTTTTTGGGGCATCACTCAAATTTCAGTCAAGATTTCAAGATGATGTTTTTAGCATTACATAGCACAATACACGCTCTACATCGTGCACATTTTCATGTATGACAACATTCCTACAAAATAAAAATAATTTAAAAAAAAAGTTCTAGACTGAAACGTATTTGACCGCTTAAATACGATATAGGGGTAGGAAGGTCGAATCCGGTTCGGCCACAAAACTATAACTAAGCCTACAGGATAATTTGGATTTCAGCAAAGTCAATACAGTGCTTCCTAACCCTGTGTAGAAAGACCATGTGTGTGTAGAAAGACCCTTGTAAAACATGAAAATGAGTAGCCTAGTTCTTATTCCTCTAAACATTTGGGCCAGCACAAGAAGTTTTTGTAGTTATTGCGTACAGTATATGCGGCGAGCAGCGAAACCTCAGATAAACCTGTGCAAATGCGCAGACGCAACAGAGCCTCCACTGCTCGTGTACACAAAGTATGTATGAATAGATGAAGACTCGGACCAAAATTTAGACCTCTTAAACCCCGCTGGATACATTAGTATGGGCGTTAATTTGAGGCATTTGCGCCTATGCGATAAGTACCATAATTCATATGCTGGTCCTAATTACATGTATTTGCACATTGAAATCGCCTGGAGCAGAGGCTGCCAACGTTCAACAAATAAAATGTATTACATGTATTATCGGTGAAATCGAAAAGATATGCGTTGTTTCATGATTTTACGAGCAGGGGTTTTTGGAAAGGTTCTAAAGGATGGTTCCAAGGAAAGAACCAAATCATGCAAATGACTTTTTGTAAACACAGACATTTTTGCAAGAATTTTATTTTCGCGTATAGCGTTAAAAGACATATTTGGGAAGGTAAACCTTCGCAACTGAGGCATGATTTACCTACCAAATCCGTAAACGACAGAGTGCGGTTTCGCCAAAATAAAACACTCGCGAAAACTTCTGATTTTACAGTATTTTTTTTCAGGTTCACACAACTCGGGCACCTATAAGCTCATCCCTTCTCTCGGTGTAGCAATAGACCAGGAATATCATATTCAGACTATTGGAACGTGTTGCTGTACCAAGTCGATAGTTCATAAATGGTCCAGGACCCAAAACCTCACATTGACGCAGCAGCTGGAGCTTGGGATCCGTTACTTTGATATAAGAATAGCCGCACATCCCGATACTGGGGAGTTGAGATTTGTGCACGGCCTTTACGGTGAGCTTGTGATCCCAGCACTGCGTGATATCCGACAGTTTCTAGACGAGAACCCACGAGAAGTTGTTGTCTTGGATTTCAATCATTTCTATGGAATGAGCGATACGTTTCATAGGATTCTTTTGTCTGAAGTACGCAACATATTTAATGGACAGCTGTTACCAATGGCTAATGTAGGAGATAGGGGGCTCAGTTTGGAAAATATTTGGATGACGCCTTACAGGGTAATTTGCATTTACCACAACACTGAAGTAACAGAAAACCAGATAGATATTTGGTCAAGTTTCAATATAGAAGCTCCATGGGCGGAGACGAACAAAGTGAATGAGCTCATGAATTTCCTGGATGAAAACTACAACGCGGGCTACCGCAACAATGACGTCCTATACGTTTGGCAAGGTGTTCTGACGGCAAAGTCACGTAACGTGATTCTTGGACCTTTGGGGTCACTGGAAACAAGTGTAGCGTCACGAGCTACAGCGGCCTTTGTGAAATGGTTAGGTGATAAAGAACCCGGTCCTAGAGGTGTCAACATCTGCATGGCAGATTTTATTGAGAAAAGTAGATTCTCTGAAGTCGTGATTGAACTCAATATGAAAATGCGACCATTTTAACCCATATAAGCCTAGCGTCCTAATTGTGGGACATATATTCAAAGAGTACAGACACAGATCAGCCGCCGCTGAAGGCGGCGTCTGATTAGTGTCTCCACTCTTTGCAAACATAATGTTGTATCAAAATTTGAATTAAAAATGAAAAAATATTCCCCAACAATCCATTGACAAAATGGACTGGTCCAATTGATAAGACTGCGTTGGAAAATCCATTCCGCTTAAATGGGTTAACAGTTCAGTGATTGCTTGAGTTTCGGGTCTAAAAAAGTTGATAAATGAACTTAAGAAACGTCGGCCTTGAAGAAAAGTTTTTGCTTAACATTAAAAAATTTGGACACCTGGTGCAGAAACATTTTGGACCGGCAATGAGATTTAGGAACTTGTCGGATATATAAGGGAATCTTTAGTTAGTGATGTGAGAAGAATCGTTGTGGCATTTACAGACGATAAGATCCCTGAAATAGGATTCCTAGCCATTATCCTAAATGAAGCCTAGTGCCAAGGGGCAAAATTCGTCATTTCTTAAACCCATTCGAAATTGCAAGAGCCATACAGCTATGCCGGTGTGATTTTCTGCAAACTTGACAGACAGTCAGCAAAACCGTTCCCGATTTTTTGAGAAAACCAAAATTTTGTTTTTTCGGAAGTGTTTTAGTAGGTACAGTTCACACGGTCCTATGATGTCATCAGGATTTGTAGAGTTGTATATTACTGACTTTTGGATGGTAGAATGACTTTTTATTGGGAAATGGATCATTTTGCAAAAATGACATTCTGATAAAAGTTAGCAACATAATCAAAATATGTTTAACTTTAAATCATTAGTATATAAGAAAAACATTGGAATCTATCAGGGTTGTGGATAACATTATAGTCTATGTCGAACGGGCCAAAAAGGGGTCCCTTGTAAATTCCGTGACGATTTTCGGTGACGTATATAAAATTACACTTTGGGGTATTTGCAACAATTTCAACTAGTTCACCCATCTGAGTTCCGCGTCTGGTCCGAGTAATGACGTCATCGAAATGGCGGCAATCGCACTATTATAATGCGTATGCGTTTACGAAAAATCAAAGTATGATGGCAAAATAAACGTTTTTTTTTAAATGGATTTAATGCTAATACTGCTCCAGATTTTATTCAGAAACAATATTTACACAGAAATATATTTTGAAATGCATTAGTGCAGCTTGCCCACGAGCCTAGGGCATGATCCACGTTGTAGTTTATGTGAAATGGGACAAACATTTGGTCCCGTATAAATTTCGTGGTGATTCTTGGCGACCTATATCAAATTAAACTTTGAGGCATTAGCAACAATTTAATCCAGTTCATACATCTGATATCCGCTTCTGGGGTAAATTGTGACGTCATCAAAATGGCGGCCATCGCGCTATTGATACGCATGTACATATATAATAAAGTATATTAGCAAGAAAAAACTGTTTTATACTTAGTGCTCGTGCGCTCCAGATTGTTAATAGAAACTAAAGTTACACAATATTGTAACTGTCCGAGTGTGTTCATATTTGGCCCAATTATTGGCTATTGTGCGTAGATTATAACAAAGGTCTCAGATCTTATCATCGATGTGACCTTGGAGTCGAAGGTCAAAATCAAATATACTTAAAATCTATCTGTCTCATGGCTCGTAACACGAACTCCTCTTTCATGTTTTGACTAAGGGTGTTCAATTTGGCACAATGGTTGCCTGTGGTGTTTAGATTGCAACAAAAGTTTAAGATCGCCGATATGACTTTGGAGTCAAAGGGTCGAAGTCAAATATATTTAAAATTTGCCTAACAGCCCTTAAAGCAAACTCCACAATCATAAAGCCACCAACCCGAAGCGGAGGGGGATTATAGGAATGCTTCGGCTATTCATTATGCTTATCCATAACTCTTGTATCTTATGAACCCTCAAAAAGTCTCTAAACTTTTGTAAAATGATCACCTCAGTGAGACGGTGTGCAGAACCCATGACTCAAATACGCAGACTCAATGTCAGAGTGACAGTTACAGGTAATGAAATTTAGCCTCAAATTGCGCGTATGCTCCATATCTCCTCAACCCCTTGAAGGAGTTTCATTACACTTTGATAATATGTTCATCTCAGTGCGAAGGTGTGCAAAACACATAGCTCAACCATGAAAACTCAAGGTCAAAGTCACAGTTGAAGGTAATGTGATTGAATATTGAGTTTCATGTCTGCTCCATATTTGATTTTTGTCGAATATTTGTCTAAGTTAGATGATGTGCAAAGCGTGTGATTCAACTACATTGAATTTATGGATCCAGGGTCCATTTAAATAAAATAGGAACCCCAAAGTGACTTGGCCCTGTAGCGCAATCCGTAGTGAGTTCGATTGCTGATACAAGGATCGTGAGTTTGATCCGTGCCCAATATTTTCGTGGAGATTGATTATGAAATATTTTCTATCGTCATTCTCCTTCGTTCTTCCAGTGATTCAAGAAGGGATATTGTCATTTACAAGCAAAAGCGTGTGCACAAAGTACTGCCAAATCTAAGCCTGTCCCAGAAAAGTGTGGTTAGGTTAAGTGACCATCTCGACATGGCCATGACAATTGACTGGGACTTTAAACCCAAAACAAAAGAATCCCAAAATAGCACCAGGGGTCAGCCATGGTCGCAAATCCATCAAAGCACAGGAGCCGCTGTGGTAGAGCCGCTGCGGTGTATCCGATTAACTCCTCACCTTGTAAACCAGGGGTCGTGGGTTCGATCTCCAGCTTCAGCAGTCTGTCAGATGAGACCTTAAATTACGGCTCCGTCTACATATGACCTTAGCTGGTGGTGGAATGTTAAACGCAAACAAACAATCAAATAAACAAAAGAAAACAAAAACTATCATTTCAGCATGATGTCATACGGGATAACATGTACGGTAATGGGTTCTGGGTCAATTTTTGTGGAGCCCAAAAACGGGTTCCAGGGATCAAAAAAAAAAAAGAAACACGTCATTGTCGTATCATATGACACCAAATCGATCAAATAAAGACAAAAGCTTGATTTAAGCACGAAATTCCCTCATAGCAATTAAATGTTTTGAATCTAATTACTTATGTATGTGCATAAGTAGCACTTTGGCGGCCATTTTGGTGACGGCATCATTCGGTCCAGACGTTGAACTCAGATGGGTGAATGGTTTAAATTGTTACATATGTCCCAAAGTATATTTTGATATAGGTCACCAAAATCGTCACAAAATTTATATGAGATTCCCATTCGAGATAGACTAATGTGACTGCGTTCTAACTATTTCTGCAGCCATATCAGAGTTTGCTGTCCAAGATAGTGGAACAATTTTGTCTCCAGAACGAATTGATTGATTTTTGAAATCCTATTTTGTTTTCATGACATTTATGCCACAGCGGCACCATGTCGAACAAATGAGAAATTTGATATCAACCTTGGATCAATTTTTAACTGTCACGTCCGTTTTGAAAGTTTTCTGTTTCGCCCGTCACGTTGTCTTAGATTAACAAACTTGCAGTATGGGACAGCTTGAACAATCGTCGAACACAACTGGTTAAATTTTAACAGAATAAATTTTGGACATTCGTGCAACAAGCGGTTAAATTTGGGGTGTCGTTCCTCACTTCGCCGATGAAGTCGAAAATTTTTAACCTTTTTGTTGTTATGCATGTATGAAAATATCCTTCTGCCTAAATGCTGCTGTCTAGCTGACTACACATTTATTTAAGAAACGAATTCAATTTTTTGAATGTTCATGGAATCATAAATACTTCGGGTCTCGTGCAAAGTAAGTGAAGCCCGAAGGGCTTCACGTTAATTTTGCAAGAGAACCGAAGTATTCATGATTCCATGAACATTCAAAAAATTGAATTTATTACTTATATTTACATTTATATTATCAGTCAAGTATCAATTCTCAATTTTCACCTAACTTGGTTGGTTTTCCAGATATTTTGAATTAAATCAGACATAACGTAGGGTTTGGAATAGCCAAAACGCCAAATTTCCGCGCTTAACGTCATGGCGATACGTGTTCAACGTCACGCAAACGTCAGTAGACAAGCAACGTTATTGGATGGACTTTGCGTTAGCCCGCTCAAATGGCGCGTATGTGGGTGTGGCTTAAAGCGATTTGTTCATGAAGGTATGAACCACATCCAGGGGTGACAACCTACGTCATAACATTGATCTCGTAAACACGTAGAACGGCGCCATTTTTGTTTTGCAAGGTAAGATTTTCCCTTCGTAAGACTATACAAATCAGTATCTGTGAAAACTAAGCAGTGCATGCGGTGCCTACCATCACTCTTGAACAGAATATATAATGGTCACGCCCTGAAATGCCCTTGCCTTTGTAATCATTCGCCCACAAATATCGAAGCGGAAGACACAAGGATGATTTTAGCGGAGATGTAGTATACACATTTATAAAAATGATATATTTTACAGCTTATATCACCATTCTTACCAATATTTGTGTGATTGTAGTTACCAGTTCTACTTGACTATCATTCATAACCATTATTTGCTGATGGAAAATCAAAGGAACATTCAAAGTGCCAATTTTGATCTCGTAAACACTTATTTTGGCATAGATGTCGGACACACTTATGACAGGATCGATGTGACTGCGTAGATGTCGTATAATCTTTCAGCCTAAAAGGACATGCACGTTGACGACAAAATGGAGAAAAGATATTCTGGTCCCAGTCATCAATATTAGTTCATTTTTCGACGCTTAACTCACTTGCTAGAGAGCCTATCTATCTATCTTGTGGTACTGCCTACGCTCTCACGACTTTTTTGGCAGGCACCAAGCGTCAGGGTTATGAAAAAGAATAAAAGATGAATGAATTGTAGTGAGTCTGGGTAAAGATAAAAGGCTAAAATTGCCTTGAAGATCTAAAGACTTGGGGCAACTGAACATTGGTTTGGAGGGCATTCGACTGGACAATTGCCAGTGGAAAAAAGGAGTATTTGTAGTAGTCCTTGCTAGTATAAATTTGACGGAATGTCATAGAATGGCAATACCCTGAGATCCTATGTGTGGGCTACATATAGTCAGGAAGTAGCACAGCCACCAGGCCATTTACAAATTTATAGAAGAGGCAGAGGCTGGCCACAGATCGTCTTCCTTCAAGGGTCTGCCAGTTCAACTGAGACTGCAATGAAGTGACACTATTCGTCCTGGTGTAATCACTTAAGGTCCACCAGGCTGCACGTCTTTGGACCATTTCAGCTTTATGGATTCTATCTTTGGTATGGAGGTCCCACACTGCTGAAGCGTACTCCAGTTGGGAATGAACTAGGGATTGATAAGCCATTTCTCGAATTTGAGGGGACTTAGCTCATAAATCTAAGTGACCTGTTTGCCTTGGCTGTGATTCTGGCCACATGAGCTTTCCAACTGAATTTGCTGGAGATATCCACCTCAAAGTACCTGGCGCTGATGACAGCACCTGTGCATACAATATACATGAGAAGGTCACCCTCATAACCTGGCACTTGGAGTGGTTAAACTCCATGTGAGCCGTGACATGAGATTTCCAAAAATGTGGTATTTGCAACCAGCAAAGGCTCAGATCAGCCTGCGCATCTGTGCAGACTGATCAGAGCATTTGCTTGTCGCTTGAATATTTTATGGCTGTTAAGCTACTGACTGAACATCATTTGAAATTTCTATGCTGAACAAGAGGCTGCACAGGCTCGTCTGAGTCTACACTTGCAAAATGCCACATTGTTGGAAATCAGGTGTAGCGGCTCATATTCCATCTAGCCTCCAATGTCTGCAGTCTGTCAAGGTACCTCTGTAGTTTGTCACTGTGCTCGAACATCGCAGTCATCGTGTGATGGTTGCAGTTCATTTGGACACTTAATAATGAACAAATATTACCCTTTTAACCACCAGGTACACTATTTTGTGCACTCGTTGACTACAACCAATAGGTGATGACTGCACTGTTCGAGTACTGTGTTCTCTAGTCTGATTCATATCAATTTTGATTAAAAATGAAGGGAAAAAGTAATCCATTGGTATATACACGTACAAATTGTATCCTCACGGGCTTTATAGTCCCAGAGGGGGGGGGGGCTCTCATTTTTTCTTCATACGTAGGCTCACACCCAGCATCTATCGTTCACCCCAAAAAATACCAGGAATTTCAAGCACCCAAAAAATAATATTTGAAATTTTACCAACCCCCAAAAATACCATGCATTCAGTACCTGGACTTTAAGAAAATACCCTTAAAATGCATAGAAATGACCCCTTGTCAGTTTAAGAAATGTCCTGGTATAGGTCTATATACTCCCTTTTTGTGTATATTGTATGATACCTTGGCATTGGGATGGACATACGTATGTACTCTGGCCAAACTACCTACAATGAGAAAATAGTCCTAACACATACACCCATGATGTAACTAAGTAAGTGAGAATGCAGAGATCAGGAATCAAGACAATCAAGCACCACACCTGACCCAGGACACCACATGGGAAACTGACAAAAACACAAGAGAACTTCCCATACAAGTGAGCCAAGAGGCCCGTCCTTCCCAGCTGGTGGCCTTAAGACTGCAATGAAAACACAAAATATAAATAGCCAAAAATGATCCACAAATGAAGCACTGCCTTGGAAGGTTCAGTAAAACCATTTTTACTGGAGTGCTTAAACTTTTTTCACGGTACTAACCCATAACCTCACTAAGCCTCTTATTTATTTGCAAAAATAGATCAGTGTTGTCAACATGCATGCCATTTTTACTGTCAACATGCACGTCCTTTTGGATTGAAAGTGTATACGATATCTACGCAGTCACATCGATCCCGTCATAAGTGTGTCCGACATCTATGCCAAAATAAGTGTTTACGAGATCAAAATTAGCACTTTGAATGTTCCTTTAACTTTCCATCAGCAAATAATGGTTATGAATGATAGTCAAGGAGAACTGGTAACTACATTCATACAAATATTGGTAAGAATGGTGATATAAGCTGTAAAATATGTCATTTTTATAAATGTGTATACTACATCTCTGCTAAAATCATCCTTGTGTCTTCCGCTTCGATATTTGTGGGCGAATGATTACAAAGGCAAGGGCATTTCTGGGCGTGACCATTATATATTCTGTTCAAGAGTGATGGTAGGCACCGCATGCACTGCTTAGTTTTCACAGATACTGATTTGTATAGTCTTACGAAGGGAAAATCTTACCTTGCAAAGCAAAAATGGCGCCGTTCTACGTGTTTACGAGATCAATGTTATGACGTAGGTTGTCACCCCTGCACATCTAAAATGTAAAGGTTCATTTAAAGACTCGCAGTGGAAATGTAAATATTACGCCATAACTACGTACACGTCGTCCTTACTACGCACTTACTGCGTCCTGATACGACCACGTCCTCTCTACGCCTTTTGAAAAGATTGCGTACATGAAGGCTTATAATGTTACAATTTTATCGGTTTCTACTGCAGAACTTCTACAATTTTTACCGTGTCGAGCACCCTAGTGACTATGTAACCCAGTGACCGTACACCCAGTTTTAGAGAAAAAAATAAATGAAAAAAAAAACAAAAAACATTTAGTAAGGTGATATCGGAAACATGCCTTTTTCGGTCTATACAAATTAGTTTGATATTTATGGGGTTATGCTTTTTTTTTCAAAAATATATGCCTCTTTCCTTTAACATGCTGTGTTAGGATATTTCACTTTCTTGCGTAATGTTTAGATACAGATTAACTCGCATTATCAGCATCTGTACTTACTACCATAACCTGAGATTAATTTTGTAAGGTTATGTAGCCAATTGCCTAAAAATCATGACACTGCTAATATAATACAATATATAAAACTGGGTAATAAGCACATTTATTATCGTTTATGTGAAATATGTAGCATGCTCATTTTTTCACATCATGATCAGCTATAATGCACTTCATGTCCTGATAAACGCAATTTGAATGGAATTTTTACATGCTTTATCATATGACGTCGCGTCTGGGAGTGAAATAACACCATGCAATAAAATCTGTAAACCACTAGTGGTTTATCGATTTTCGGGAAACATTATGACGTCCATAACAACGTTGCGTAAATAATGAAAAAAATATAACGTTTTAACGGCAGAAATGAGATTTTATCATATGATAAATAGAATCTAACATTCGTGCTCTTGTATTATTGAATTTATTAAACTCGTTGCGAAAAAGAGATAAAATGCTCGGCAAGCCTCGCATTTTATCTCTTATTCCCAACTCGTTTAATAAATTCAATAAAACATGAGCACTCATGTAAGATCCTCTATTTCTAATCCACCAAATTAAACATGTAGTTTGGGTACTCAGAAAAATTGTCTTATTGAGGCGGATCTTTTTCAGAGAGTATCAGGTTAAGGACATAAAGGGGAGACTATTTTTATTACAGGTACGCACTTTTATCTCGTGACATATTAACGTGCAAAATGTAATTACAGATACAAAATGTCTCAATATGAGCGAAAAGGAAGACACTACCTGAAAGACGGCGTTGACAAAAGGTGAACTCGCAACATGAGATGTCAGATAGATCTGAGATACGAGATACAATGCATGACCTTTTACATGGCTTGGCCCAGATAAATGCCATTGTCATCGACCGGAAGCATTTTATCAAATACTGACCTGTCTGATTTGAGCACTGTGGGTACATGTGACATATTTGTTTTCCAAATGCGTCACAGAGTCATGTGATTCACCCGATTGGCTGATTCAATATTGTTTATCAAGCGCGTCATCACGTGTTACTGAAATGGTTTCTATGGAAATGTCATGCGGAGAATGTTTTCAAAAAAGTTTTATTGCATACAATATGATCAGTCTATGGCTGAATACCGTAATACCTATCATTGTTATGATTTGGCTACCCAAAATGACTAGATATCTCCATTGAAGAATTATTTATTGGCATTTAACGCTTGTTACTTTTTAGCGACAGCACAAACCCGACTTTTCAGTCGTGATGTCCCTTAGCAGACATGTCGATCCGTTTAGTATCGCGCCTGCGCAGACGATGAGATAAATGGATATTTTGAAACCGCCATGTGTTTGCTATATTTTACAACCAACGCTATATCAGGCGAAGAGTTGAAAATAAAAGTAGCAGAACTTGTCCCTAAAAGTCCCATTAAAGTATGCCATTTCATAAATATAAGACGATTCCAGTGCTCAAAGCGGCCTACTAAATCCAGAAATTGTAACCTCATTTTAGCATGTTTAGAATAGAGTTGACCTATATTAGTTTAACATACTTGTAGATCAGGATCATTGTGAATGTACGTTGAGGTGTTAGCTAGATGGTTAATACATAATTGAGCCGTGGCATGGGATTTTCAACAATGTGGTATGTGCGACCAGCAAAGCTTCAGATCAGCCTGCGCATCCGCGCAGTCTGATCAGAACCTTTGCTAGCCGCTTGAATATTCTATGAGTGTTAAGCTACTGACTGAACATAATTTGGAGTTTCTAAGCTTAAAAGGAGGAGGCTGCACTGGCTCGTCAGAGTCTAAACTTTTAAAAATGCCACATTGTTGGAAGTAAGTAAGGGTGCAAAGATCAGGAGTCGATACAATCAAGTACCACACCGGACCCAGGATACCAATGGGAAAGTTAGACACCACAAACGAGAGCCAAGAGGTCAGCCCTTTCTCAGCAGGTGACCACAAAGCACATATAAACAGACGCGCACAAAGACATAGCAACCATAAGACAGAACAAAAACATAAAAGATCCACAAAAGAAGTACCGCCTTGGAAAGGTCAGTAAAATATTATATCACATGTCATTTCTCATATGATTTACCGAGCAGGACAAGTGATGATGTTGTATAATCTCTGCAGTCTCCCTAAATATTAATAGGGACGGTCACCTATGTTTACAACTAAGATGATAAGGTTTTACTTTAAGAAAAAACAGTCAGAATTCGTGAAAAAAAAATGGAAATTCGGCAAACTACTTCTTGATAGCATGTCAAAAACGATACCCAGACATGAGGATCGAATGCTGAATATTTTTTCAGAGAAAATGCACAAAGATGGGGTCAATTCCTCAAGCGGATGTCAGAGCACCAATTAAACAGGAAAACTGCCTCGACAAATTCGGGATGATATGTAAAGCTAGAAAGTTTACTGAAATTTGTAATTTAAATGCCTATATTTCTGTCAATGAGATTTCATTTAAGCGGATTAACTGATAAGGATCAGATAAAGTAAAATTCAGTATCTGACTTGATAAAATGGGCCTAAAGAGGGGACTTACCTTTATAACATAAAATAACCTTCCCTAGGACAAATTTCAATATTTATCAGAAAATATATAGTAAGTAAGGGTCCAAAGATCAGGAATCGATACAATCAAGTACCACACCTGACCCAGGATACCAATGGGAAAGTGACAAACTCACAGTTTCGCCAAGAGGTCAGCCCTTTCCCAGCAGGTGACCACAAGGCACATATAAACAGACGCGCACAAAGACATAGCAAACGCAAACGCAAGACAGAAAAAAAAACCATAAAAGATCCACAAAAGAAGCACCGCCGACCACTTTGTTACCTCCTGTAAAGAGGTCATAATTACATTATAAAGAGCCAGGAATAGCCCTTAGGCAGTGACCCCACTTTTATAGTGAAAAAGATTTTGGTCTTTAACTCATACAATTTATGCCTAATGGAATTTCCAAACTCTCATCAATTGGACCAGTCCATTTCCATTTCATAATTTGTTGCACGGTATTTCTATTTCTAATAATATTTAAATAGAAGATTCCAAATACGTTCATTAAAAGATTTCCCCTGACCTATTTTCAGTGGTCGGAGAGAAACGTATTATCCGCCTTTCTCTACATAGGCTTCTGCAAGCGCGAGGCCCTAGGGGGGTCTGTACTCCCTTGATCCCTGAAAATAATGCATTGATCTCCCCAAATCCATGGAAATGTTTTCCTCCTCTCCCTGAAAGTATTTTGCCTTTGCTCCCCAAAGCCCTAAAACAGTTCAGCTTTTCCCCAAATCCCCCAAAATATATTCCAATTCTTCCTAAAATGTATTTTTCTTTCCGTAGGATTGAAATAACATATTTAATAACTATGAAGCTAAACAAATGCGCATGACTTAATGACCACTTTATATTTTGCCTTATACATGTAAAAACAGGGCTTAGCCATGGATAACATGATATATAATTATTTCAATGAAACGCATGATAAATGGCTCAAAGTATGAGACCATCCTTAAAATTCTGTTGCTGTACCTGGTAGAGTAGGCTTGGAGGAATGCTCTCTAGATTTGATTTTTTTTTAAATTAGCGACAGACCATTTGGTTTTCTTTTTGGGAGCAGGGACTGATTTTTTCAAACAGCCTAAACAAGATATTTTCAAACACTCTAGTGAAAGCTTTTATTTTTAACCATAAAAAGTATTTTCTATACTTTTTATTAGCCCCTATACGCTTGTTCGACTTTAGTTTAATTAAGTAATTCTGATCAGCATTCTTCAAAATTTTCTATAAAATGGGTTATTTATCTAAAGAGAATTACATATATATCAACTGTGTAGGTAGCCCTGTAACAACATGTAGTCAGAAACATGCTAGGGTGGTTCGGGCCATGCTCCTAGGGAAAACGGATAAAAATGATGCAATTTAGTGCAATCTGGGAGTCCCAAAGTATGTAATTACCAACCTAAAAATCAAAAATTTTAAGGATAATAAATCAACAATAAAAAAACTGAAATGCCATCCTTTTCTTGGATCAATCTAAATGAGCACGTTAAAAGGGACATAAATGCATTTAGAATTTACAAGGGGGTCAGGGGGGGGGGGGCTAGGCCCCCAGAAGCAGAAGAAATTTTTAAAAAAAATCAAACAAAATGAAGGCTTTTCCTTTATTTTTTGCTTTTTGGCAGGCTCCCTAAATCCCCGAAACTATGAATTTGCTCCCCAGCCCCCCTAAAATAATTACCAGTGCTCCCCACCTCCCTGAAAATAAATATCCATTCTCCCCAGATCCCCAAACCCTGGGGCCTCAAGGGTGATATACTTCTCCCATCGTTTGATGAAGTTTGTAGACTTCTACCGTAGTACACAGCAGGTTGTTCATGAAGCCATGCTTTGTCTTCGGAAACAAGGCTCTCATCTCTTGAAAGTCGTTTTCCTTTTACGTTTCGAGGTTGGAAAGATGGAAGTCAGATGATGCAAGGTCGGAAGGGGAAGGAGGATGCGGAAGGATTCACAGCCGAAGGACCGAGCGTCTGTCTGAACAACATAGGAGTTGTGAACTGGGGAATTGTCCTGCAAGAGTCAAACCACCTCTGTTTCGCATACCACGTCTCTCGGTTTCGATGGATTTTCGCAATTTAAAAGTCTAGTATATTCCAGTAATTATGTAACCAGGGAATCCACTACTCCGCGTTGATTCCAAAATACTGTCAACGGGGTTTTGGCGAGGTGGCTAGTCATAACGTTTCCATCGCTTAGACTGAGCCTTTGTCTCTTGACCATAGTAATCAATCAATGGTTCGTTATGTGTAATTAGTCTATCAGTCACAAAAGTCCTCCTGATTGTCTTGATGCGTGGTCGAAAAAGCTTTAGCACACGTATTACGTTCTTGCTTCTATAAAGGTGTGAGAAACTGTGGAATCCTTCCAGCAGACTCCTTTTACATGTGCATGTGCCAATATGGTCTAAGATTATCTCTTTCACTTACCCAAAACTGATCTTGACCTCATGGAAGAGTTGGCGCTCTGTAACACGAATATCTTCCAAAATGGCAGTCTAAATCTGCCGGATGATGGCATCATCGAAGGCAAACAGGGGATGCCCAGAAATCTGGACGGTAGGGCGCACTTGAACCGACCATGCCGGTCAGTGCTTGACAACGACATATGACGGGTCATTCTCCCCATAATCTACTTTCATCTCATTTAAAGCTTCCTTCGGAACAGAACCTTTCAAATACACTAACATCATGATTGCTCTGTACTCAACTGGCTCGATCCCTCTACCTTACATTAGAACAGTATGCGAAGACGAGAAACGAATTATAAAAAAAGAACAGCAAATTACTATGTGATTTATAGAGATATAGAATGTAGGCTTATGTCAGAGTACAGTTTGAACTTCCTGCCTACACCGGAAGTAAGTCAGTGGACATCTTTATTGAACATCCCTCGTACTGTAAGCAAACAGTGGAGACGCTGATCAGACACCACGTTCTGCGGTGTCTGATCTGGGTCTGCACTATTTGCATATGACCCACAAAACTAACTCTAGGCTTATAGGGATTAAGGTAAGCGGTTATTTTTCCTCGCTTAGATAATCAAATGAGCATGCGTATTATATACATGTAGTTTGTATGACCAGCATAGGCACTGATTAATGTGACACTAGCCAATGGGGTTGTGTTGGCATTTACACTGCCTTAAACCGTTGTAGGGTTAAGTTTCTATTAAAACTGAATGATGTCCTGATTAATAAAGATATGGTTCAGGCTGTCCCTTTTCATCACACACAAGCACCAGGTCACGAGATTATAAAACTTTGTTCATGCTCAAACCATTTGAGCATGGATTTTTAATTGCTCATAAAACTAAAATGATGAAAATTAATTTATACTCTTTCCACTAATGCACCTCATTCGTTGAACTTACTTAAGTCCAACTCGCTACTAACGAAAAGACAACCAAACAACTTCAATAAATTCAGAATTTCATTTTTAGCAATTGGACAGTCGACTGGTGTACACATGTAACACTGAAAGTACAATACAAACTTTACTGTGTAGCTTTGCTTCTAGGTATTAGCCAGCTAATATTGTATTAATATGCTTAAATTAAAGTAGCTTGCATATTATTTCGAGCCAAACCAACACTCCATCAGTTCTCGTTTCATAAAAGTCAATGCATTGTAGACTGTCGAACTGTCAAAAGCTGAATGACTTTAAACAGCAAATCTCACGTGCATGCTCTGCTAGCACCACCTAGCGATCATATCGATTACTTAGGAGAAATAAATTTTCTTCTAATATATAAACTCAACCGAAGAACATTACATTTCCCCTAATGCACTTCTAAACGAACTTATTAAAGTCTACCTTGAATCTTACAAAAAAAAACAACAACAACTAAACAACTTCAATAAATTCAAAGTTACATTTATGAAATTGATAGCAATTTGACAGTCGACCGGTGTACACATGTAACACTGCAAGTGCAATAAAAAATTATTATACAGCTTTGCTTCTAGGTATTAGCCAGCTAGTCTACTAGTACAAATAAGGATGAAACTAACGACTATCGACTAATGACTAAAAACAAACTCACTGTGTATAACGGTGTACTATAAAAAAAAGTGTTTCCAGGACTTAAGTGACCCCCGTTGTTTGCTAATCATTCTTTAATGGGGATTTAAATTGAAAAATAAATTAGAGAAATGAATTCAGATATATACCGCGTAATTGAATTAAATTTTTCCACATTAATATGAGTTTTTGTATAGGCCGGGATTAGATGGAACTTTAGTGTGTTTTTGCTGCTCCTCTTTGGATTAGTCCCCAAGTGAACCTAACGATATAAATAAAACATGGCTTATACAGGTCAGTGGAGGTAATTCGTCAGTCCCACAGATAAGAGCGCGTAACAGAAAATTATTTTTCCTATTTCTCAACCAAAAATATTTGGTGTGTACTCAAAACAACCGTCTCGATGATACGGTTCTTTTGAGCACCCAAAACACGTGTTTAGACTGATGAAGACAGTCGCAGCTTCACGCTAAAATTGATCGCTTAACTGGACCAATCTTCGTGCATTAGGCTATGATTCACAGCTTATACTGATTTATAAACTTCACTGTATATCTAAAACCGATGCATTGAAATGGCCTGTGTTAATAAAAACGATTCAATTAATAGTATTGTCTAAACCTTAAATGCTGGGTTGATGGTCTTTGCTGAATTTTCTTTCGAGATAATTATTTTCTAAAAATGTGTCTTTTAGGAATACAAGTAGGTTTTCAAACAGTATGGATCCAGATAATGCCCAACATTTTAGCCTAAACTTGACTTTGGCTGCTGACAAAGTTTATCAGCTACATATCTTTAGCAGGCAAATATTTGATGCTCTTTAAATTTAATGTATATCGCCGATTCGCTATTTCTCGTCAACTCTCTAATTTGCTTGAATTGTCGTCATAAACTCTTTACTTACTAGTGTCGTCTGCTGATAACCTTTGCAAACAATTTCAGATCAGGCCCGACGGGCATGATCTGGATCCAAACTGCTTGACACTCTACTAATATTTCCGAAAACAAATTTAGAAAAAAACACAACAACAAACAAACTGATTTTGAAAAAAAAATCAGCAGACGGCAAAACCATGACAAATTACCTAGGCTAGTAGGCCAAAAGAGTCGATGAATTGAAATGGAAGGTGCTACATGTACATACAGGCTTCACGCTTAAGCCTTATATTTGCCTGCTTTCAATATGGCACGGTCTAGGACCCACATAGACTTTTACAATTGCGTATGTGCGTGCGTGTTTGTATCAAAATGATGACGAGTAAGATTTGCGGAATAGATTTTCGTTGAATCAGCGGATATAGACATTCCTGTAGGCTAGTATATATCATCATAGCAATGCAAATATATCACGTGTATTTATAGGGGTACACATGGGTATATTCACGGGGAAAAACAACTAAGTTATTCTTTTGTACCAGGGATGTGGGCTTCATATAAAAATAAGGGCATCTCCCAAAAATAAGTTTTAGTTACGCGGTATGCATTTAAATCCACATGCTAAGTGCCGTTCTTCTAAGTTCAGTTTAATGCTGTTTAAAAAAAGAAAAACGGGGGTCACCTAAACCCTGGAAACACTTTTTTTTTCAGTGTACACCGTGACACTAATTGTACCGAAGCGGAAAATGAAACTAAACATAAAAAGCGACAGCTACGTGCCACAACCTTTATAGTATAGTGACTAGCAAACATGACTCGTAGGCTTGTGGTAAGTGGTTCGAACCTTATGACGGACACTATTTAGACTGCTTTATATCCAAACTGAGTGAGATTTAAACGAACAGCTATTATTAAAGGATAGTGTTCTCTATCCTCTTTTAGTTCGAGCGACTGCGCGATTGACCAACTGTTAATGACAAGTCAATCCTATCGATGTTAGTTCGATCACCATTCGACTAAAAGTGGATGAATATGCACCCTAAGTTTACCTCCCAAATGAGAGCTAGAGACTAACTTTCGTACATGTAGGTACTGTTGGGTAATGTAAAACGTATTGCAGAACAGAATAAACTTTGAGTATCTACCTTCTTTCTGGAGGAAAATATGCTGTTCCAAAACCATTAGACCAACTCGTGATGTAACACGGGGTGCAACGTTTGTGTGTTAGGAGTCAACTGTTTTCGTTTTATTAAAATAAAATAAAATTAAAATTTGTTTGGATAGGTCTTGTTATATGTTTCGTAGTGAACGATTTGTAGACTATTTGGTCTTTGTTTCACAGGTAAAAAGTATACAAATGTATTAATGTATGATCTGAACTATTTGACGCCCAGAAAACTGCATATTGAAGTTTTCAGAGCATCACACATATTTCAGTCGAGATTCCAAGATACTAGTAAAGTAACATAGCACTCTCCACATCGTGCATTAGGTAATACATATGACAACACCTACCCATTCAAATTTAATATGAAAAAAAAAGCAAAAGGTTGACCACTAAATCGCAATATGCTGCACCCCGTGATAAGCAACATGTTTCAGTCTATCGGAGCCTTTAAATGAAGCTACCAATAGACAGACAAGTATCCAGGTTCATTGCATGGATTCTCTTTGTAATGGAAAACATCGACTTCCTGAACAACGCGGCTAAATCAAAATAGGATGGAGAGGCAAAGCTTCTGGGTTAATTCAAAATTAGGAAACTCAAGAAGACCCTGTCCTTTCTGTTATAATTATTACAGCT
Organism: Loripinus fragilis; assembly: GCA_964019695.1. Lineage (NCBI taxonomy): Eukaryota > Metazoa > Mollusca > Bivalvia > Lucinida > Lucinidae > Loripinus > Loripinus fragilis. Next base: position 51,720,139 of record OZ026520.1, read on the forward strand.
CTACCAATAACGCGACGATCACGAACGCTCTGTTTGCCCAAACCAACGACTTTGGTCGTAAAATCATGATCGTAGAACGCATTTTTTGCGATCGAAAAAGTCGGTTTGGGCAATGGGAAATGTAGTTTTGTTTCAGCAAAACAAAAATAATTCATGGATCACCAGTTAACTGGTGTGTTTACCAAAAGTAGAATGTTGACAGAAGTGCGACCTGACTGTGAGTGACAAACCAGCACACAACTCGACTATCACGGTTACTATTCTCCTAGGGTGGCGGCAGAGAGTTTCAATAACTCGGAAAAAGTTTCATATATGAAATACCATACTTAATGATTGCATAGCAATATAGTTATTCAGAAGTAAGATATGTTGGCGGAATTTAAAACAATAAACGTTGACCAATAATTGCATATATTGAGGGGCAACAAGTTATATTTTCGAAAAAAAAAATGTATTCTTTCACTGACGATCGTTTTTGTCTTAGCAACAAGGTAGAGGCTGATCAAATGCCGCATCTGGGTCTGCACTGTTTACCAAAATACTGCTCCAAAAGCTAATAGGAGATAAATGGTTAATAATGTCTGCGGATAATCTGGTCGTTTCTACACTCAAATCAATTATGTGAGTGAAAAGCTATTCCTACAAAAGTAGACGTGAGAGCAAGGTGTGTTCGAAATGTCATATGTGTTTGGTAAAAAAGGTGAGTATGACCAGGAAATGATACAATCATACTATTAGACCACAAGCCCACCCGCCACCGTGAGGTAAACACAGACCACTGACAGCTACGCGAGAACAGACTGCATTTTAATGAAATGTTTAAGGAAATCTTTCCAGAGGTAGGTGACCTCACGCCGGAAGGTATGTGTGTGTGTGTGTGTGTGTGTGTGTGTGTGTGTGTGTGTGTGTGTGTGTGTGTGTGTGTGTGTGTGTGTGTGTGTGTGCGTAGCGTGCGTGTGTGTGGGTGTGAATTTCCGTCAACAGCTTAGGTAAAATGGAAGCAGTGCCATGGCTTAAAGTCACATCTGACAAACTGAAGAAGCCGGATAACCGTAGTTAAAAGGAAGGCAAAGATTCAACTTCTATAACCGATAATTCGATTATTTTCAGCGATTGCTAAGGTCAGTCTAAGTCTGGCTTCTCAATCCCAACCCCCTCCTTTTCCCCTACCAACAAACACACGCACTAACGTGTTTGTGTGCATCTCCATACCCAACATATCAACGAAAACCATTTACAACCACATCACTCCGCCTGGCATGTTTGTTTTTGTGCGTGCACTGGGCTTCCTTCGTTTAAACTTGACTTTTCCAATCGAGACCATGGCCCAGAATTACAATGCCTCCTTAAAGTTAAGGAAGACTTAAGTTAAGCATTGATTTTTTTCAGGAGGCTAAAATACGTTTCAAACTTATTAAAATCAAAAAAGTTTCATTGTTTCTGTAGATCACAATGCTATCTTTGACCACAAGTACTGCAACGATCCTTGCAATTTATTAAGCATTTAATGTAACATGTTGAAATATCAATACTTAACTTAAGCCTTCCTTAACTTTAAGGAGGCAATGTAATTCTGGGCCCAGGGCTGTTGTATACAATTGCAAGGCACTATTTGGGCCCAGGTTTCGGGTGTGCAGAGACTGTTTTGACACCCTGTCTGACGGACGCAGTTATGAATGGTGTGAAGGTGCGGGGAAGACTGCTCTGAGATGGGAATGTGAACTCTTGTACAACCAGAATCGTGTTCGTATAGTGGGATCTCAGATGTTCAGGGCTGCAGGAAATACAGAAACAGGCTTCTCTAACCTTATTTATATTGCCTTTATAATAGCCTGGCAATCAGTTATCAAAGGGGTGCATGTCAGGGCTAGTGGTGGTCCCGCCCATATCGGTGTCGCCGTCCGAGTGCTTATTTGGACGGTTTCAGCTTGATTTGGGGTTTTGGCTGAAGATGTTATTGCGGAGACGTTTGTGGGTTGAAGCTCAAATACACTATGCCCTCTGGGTTTTGGCCGAGTCAGATGGTTTTATATATTTCCCTATGGACTTCTTGTAACTTGAATAGTTCTAAATGCAGACCGCCGATATAACCAAGAGCAGTATCGGAAGGGCCACTTGTTCGAGACTCACACGGGCCAATGTGTTGTGTCCTTTAAGAAGACACCTTATATGTTCTGCTTAGAACTGGTTCCACCCAGAAATTCATGAAACGTCCCGATATGACTGAAAGATTGTTGACTGATGCGTAAACCTTCAGCGCAGACAAAAATACATTTCGACATTATTTGAACACAGTCAGTTAGCCCGATAATGCCTAGCACCCATATAAAGGAATTTGACAACCAGTGCAGATCCAACGTAGACACAAGGCAGATGGTGAATGAAAAAATGTCTGATAAGGGTCCACACTGTTTGCTTATATGATACAACAATTACTGCAAAAGGATAAATATCACTGCCGTTACATACTCCCTAAAATTACAGATCGATCCGTCAGTTTAAACGGATTTAAGACTCCAGTACGGATAAATGGATTAACCGATCTACACTGTTCCAGGTAGCCGCCTAAGTAGTTAATCAATATTGAGTGCCCACTCTTTCGCAAGAAACTGATAGCTGCTCTAATTGAGACAGCGGACGGGAAAGGATGACCGTAAAAACTATTTTTAGAACGAATTTCCGTACCAAAACGGGGTCTGTGGATTCAGTCAAGCACATTGAAGATTGCACCAGCGGCCCCACCAGAGTGTTGTGAAAAACATGTCTTTTCGACATCCCCAAGTGTTTCTAAAACTATCAAATGTTATTATGTGATATCATATAAAACAAATTTTTGGGACTACATCGGCATATTCTACAGTCCAAGTGATAAAAAGGCCACTTGATCGTTAGACTGGGAATCGAAGGGATGCTAGTTTGAGACTCACTGCCGGCGCAGTCACTATTGTGTCCTTCAGCAAGACACGTTATCCACTGCTTACTACTGGTTCAACCTATGAAAATAGGAAATCGTCCCGACATTACTGAACATTTGTTGACGTGGACGTAAAGCTCCAAAAGCAAACGGAAAAAAATAAACTTGAAAAAAATATATGTTAGGTAGGAATCGAACCATCGACCACATGTATATGAGTCAGTTGTTCTATCCACTAGGCCACAGAGTCTGTTGTGAAGATTGTCTCTTACTTCGTTTAAGTATTTTGAACGTGTTTGTAACTTTAGACGAATACAACTATCCATAACAGTGAATATAGTCATTGTATGCGCATGAACAATTTTCTAAGCGAGGCAGATCTAGTTTTCTTTAATAAATTACAAATAATCATGAAAAAAATTAAGAAATACGCTGACTAATGATACTGAGGTTTGGGACATTATTTTTACGCGAGGAGAACCTGGAGATGTAGCAAATTTGTTGTGTTTTAAAATACTGTTAAGTATAAGTTGAATCCGCCACCATTCCTTAGTCATAAACACTTAAGTCTTAGTCGTTAGTCAAACTTTATTTGTACTAGTCCATTAATATGCTTAAATTAAAGTAGCTTGCATATTATTTCGAGTCAAACCAACACTCCATCAGTTCTCATTTTTAATAAAAATCAATGCATTGTAGACTGTCGAACTGTCCAAAGCTGAACGAATTTAAACAGCAACTCTCAAGTGCATTCACTGCTATCAACACCTAGCTCTCATTCCGATAACTTAGGAGAGATTAATTTACTTCTAATTTATAAACTCAAACGAAGAAAATTACATTTCTTTCAAGCTCTCGTTTGTTGTATGTATCATGAAAAACTGTTAAATGCCAAAAATTGTAATTGATGCCATGTGTGATTTTATGGACATTATAAGTTTCTGTTGAGTTGAACTTGAAAAGGTTTTATGACCTCAGGATCAAGAGTGTGTTTATCATGACAATACCACAGGATTGGTACAGACCCCATCAATATTCTATAAAATATGATGACAAAATAAATGTAGTCAAATTTCTGCACCCACCACACCCCATGACAAAACTTTAAAGGTCCCTACAATGCCTTCAATGGCCACAGAAACGATAAAGCGTTCTGTATTTGATAATATCAGAGTGTGGTTGCTGTGTCATGGTTGTCAACAAATTATGCGAGTTTTAAATTTGGTGCAGAAGCATTTAGCTAATACTTTATGCCCGATTGTTTTCTATGGCCCATTAGTTTTTGCCGAATATAATTGCACACCTACTACTTTAGATTTTGTATCACGAAGTGACGGATGCAGCCAACTGAACAAACAAGAATAAAAAGGTCAACCACATATCAACGAAAAGTGCTAACCAACTGATTGTAATGCATATGACCCATGTTAAACGTACAAATAATTAATATCCGGTGCCAGATGGAAATGTTAAGAACCAAGAAATGGGCCCATTTCAGCAGAATAATTGTGGCCCGCTTTGACTGGAACTATAGTTCCTATTTAAGTTCTGACGTAATAGATGCCCACGCACGTTTACATCAGGACTGCTACCATAGTAAAGTTTTAATTAATGTATCATATATGATACATAGGGCATTTAAGGAATTGCATCTGTTTATTTTGGAATAAGTAATATACAGCAGCTTAAATGAACAAATGTGCTTTTAGGTCACAGACCTGTAATTGTAAAAAGGGCAGTGATTGGCTCAAATGGTGGGTGGAAGCTCAGCACAATATTTTAAGTTGTAGGGTGTTTCATGATTGGTCAATAATAATACTACGGAAATATATCGTATTTATTAGACGGGTATACCTGTGCTGTACTTTTGAAACAACAACTAATTGCTTTTGTTGATTAAGTTTACTGGTGTGGCTTAGAAAAAAGGACCTTACATTCTGATATTTTTTCAGTAGAATTTTCCTCTCATGTAGGGTGCCCACCTTCAGAGGCCAAAAAAGTGATAAAACATGGTGGTCACTGGGGTATCTCATTCTTATTTATTGATTGAACTAGGTCCAATTTGTAACTCTATGGCAGCCTCATTGGGATTAAAGAGTTGTGAGGACCACAGCCTACTTAAAAGCTATAATGGAGATCTATGGAAAAACAATTACAGATCAGGGCCCATAAGAGAGCTTTTGGGTGATGCAGATAGTGATTTAGCTTCTGCACATATAGTAAACAGTGGAACGAGCTAAACATACGTATTTTGTTCCAATGGCACATCTGGAAACTTTCACATGAATCCCATAACCAAGTCGGACACGTAGTTGTTTGTCCCCAGCTTTTCGTCAACCAAAACACCTCTGTGCATAATTCATTGTTTTACACGAAGTATACAGGCCTCTAACGCTAGGAATGGTTGAACATGCACTCTCTATCACTCATCCAATAAAAAAACCGACAATGATGAGAATTATTTAAACAAAAGGAGAAAATACGATTGGAGATCGTTTGGGCGGTCAGAGCTCGTTCCATTTGAATGAGATATCTCTCTATGATTTAATAAAATCCACAAAATAGTAGATTACTACTCTCTTGAGTACTTCTTATTTTGTGATTTTTGTTTGTAGACAATCCCTAGTCCCTTGATGTCTTCGAGAGACTGCCTTATTTCATTAACAGTGAGAAAAATAAGCGTTCATTTTCGCTTTATCAAGAGCTGGGCAAATGCAAAGTTTCTCCACAGTTTTACAATGGTAAGTTTGGTGTTGCAATCAGTCAAAATTGAAACAGCCAGACTATTGATTGCCCTAGCTGGTAATTTTTGCAAGTTCTTTTATGTCATGAACAGACATTTTCAAGATAATATTTTTCGAAAAACTAAATCAGATTTACCATCATAGTGTCAAAAACTTTTGTTTTGGTTCCAAATTGTTTGCAAATGTTATCATCAGGCGATACCAGTAGGGAAAGAATTAACAATACCATTAAAGACGTAGACACCTAGACACGCAATCGACTTTGTATTAATGCATTAGCGAGCAGAGCATGTGATATCATGAGTTATATATACTGAACCACACTTCTAACGCAAATTCAAATAAGAACCTTTAATATTACATAATATACTATGCATAATAAGTTTAGCAATTTCTTATGTTTCGCATCTTTTTGTGCTCATCTTTGTGCAGTGCCGATCAATTTCAATTGCAATGACGAGAACAGGATCTTAGGCAAATGAAACAACGAAATTTCAGACGCCATCCTTTAAATAGGCATTTGGGGAGAGCAAAAATTGCGGAAGGGGCTAGTAAGCAAAAATCACACCCGTTGTAACTAATGCTAAAATGACAAGCATGTGATTTTTCGTTTGGTGGTCTTTCATCTTTCTGATGCCTCATACGCCTATAAAACTATTGGTTATGTGACAGATGTGATAGAGATTTCATGCTGAAAAAAATCAGCTGCCATCAATGACGTCAAAACGTAGTCATTATTTGATTAAACTTCTAATGTTAATTGGCGTGCCAATTCAACAGAGACTCAGTTTACAAAGATATCATAGGCTTACAATGTAACTCATCTTATGGTTGATTAAAACCTTAAGTTACTGAAAAATGGTGCGACGCATTTGCCAGATAATGGTGACGTTAGATTTTATCTTTCGGCTCGTGCACTGTAGTAGTGAAGATGTTTCATTCAACATTATTTGTCTGAATGTGTTGGAAGGCATCAAGCAGTTTTACTTATTAATGTGGTTCAAGAAAACCCGACTAGAAACACCCTTTAAAGGTGATAACTTAATAACATTAGCAAAAACGTCAAATTGTGAAAACTTGGGCCTTTATTTCTCTGAAAAAGTTCAGAAAATTGCAGCATTTGCCATGCTTTTTTGGTTTTCAGTGACCAATCAATCGTTTGAAAATGGTCTCGGCTTCCCTCAATTATTAGAAATACCCACGTTACCCGCTAGTCTTAAAATTAAACGTCACTTTAGCACGGCCGCTGCGTTTGGTAATTTTGTATTTTTTTAAATGGAAAATCTTGTCAGATAATCGGCGCTTGTATCTTCATGACAGCAAATGAAACTCGAGATCTGATGTGGATGGGCTCACCCATGCAAAACAATTGCTAAATTTATTGTGCATAGTATATATTGTTTCATCTATTATAACGCAATTTTATCAAAAATTAAAACACTTATTTATGAAAATGAAAGTAGAACTTCGTCGGTCAATCGTTCTCTTTTAATCATAACCTGTTTGGGTGAATGTCTGCCATAAGCCCTGATCGGTACAATGATTTCGGCAAGACCTCGTATATTAATTAAAGTTACATTCCTGAAACATTTGCGTTGGAAGTGTGGGTTAGTATTGGTTTCCATTGTAATTAGCGTCGGACAGCTCCCCTCCCCCACACATACAATCACTCCCAGAAAAAGTTGGATCTTCCCTGGAAAAAGTTTATCCCCGTCCCATGGAACCTTGGAAACAATAGTCTTCATTGAAATAAACCATTTGATCCCCTCTGTAAATACATTGAGGACTAAAAAGTAATTGTCAGAACTTTTTATAATATAACTGTCAGAATAGTACGATATTTTCAGTTGTACACCATCATGTATCGGGCTGTACACAAAAAAGAAACAACAAATTTACGATGATAATCGATGCTACTATCGTGCCAGCCAAGAGTGACAGTGACGTCGTGTTTTGTTTACAATTGCTAAGTAAAACACTAACGTGTACTCTTCACTTGAGCTAACGCGAATCGATACATCACTTGTGTATTAATCCTATCCTGCGGATAGGATTAATACACTCGTGATCTATCGATTATAAGTCCCGATAACTATGTAAACAAGCACGTCGTCACTGTCACTCTTGGCTGACAGGACAGTACTCTACCATGTAAATAAGTATCACAGGATACACAGGATTATAGCAGATAATACATTTAAATCATCAATTCCATTTTTGAATGCTTTAAAATTCTAATTTGAACTGTGGAACACTCTCTTTAATACATAGAGGATCTTACATGAGTGCTCATGTTTTATTGAATTTATTAAACGAGTTGGGGAAAAGAGATAAAATGCGAGGCTTGCCGAGCATTTTATCTCTTTTTCGCAACGAGTTTAATAAATTCAATAATACAAGAGCACGAATGTTAGATTCTATTTATCGTATGACATTAAGATATCTTTGAAGTTTCATTGCTGACGGTAAAACGTTATAATATTGTCATTATGTACGCAACGTTGTTATGGACGTAATAACGTTTCCCGTAAATCGATAAACCACTAGTGGTTTACATATTTTATTGCATGGCGTTATTTCACTCCCAGACGCGACGTCATATGATAAATTTTAAAAATGAATGCATTATTTATTATTTGATACTAAGATTCAATAGAAAACTAAGAATGTCAAAGTCATAATTAAATATGGCAGCCCCTCAAAGACACCAATGGACTAGGGAACGACTACAAACAAAACTCACAAAATTAGAAGTACTTAAGAGCTGAGGAATCTACTATTTGTTGAATTATTAATTCAAAATTAGGACTTCATTTATTCCGTTCGGGTGAGGCCACTCAAGCAGCAAACAGTGGAGTATGCGACAGATTGTTTAAGAAGCACGGACGCTGGAAATCTGAGTCCACTAAAGATAGGTACGTTAAGGAAGATGATAACATAAGACGATCAGTTTCATGAAAAACTTTGCATTTAGTTCCTTTTATAGAGTCTCGTTCTTTTTAGTGTCGAGCAGTTAGATACGCTCGGGTCTGCGCATGCCACTACAAACACAATATTAGTTATTGTCTTATTTATGTAAATAAATAAGTGTCGCCCTTCTAGGATATTAAGTTTAGATAATAAATAATTTATGTTTGGCTGAATAGAATGAAAGAAAACATAAATATATTTATTATAGGGTACGAATATTATCCTGAGTTCTTTGTACGGTAATAGAGTTTGAAGACGTTTTCGTCTTCTATAGTATATGTACGGTACAAGTCCGTGTTGTAAGGCTATTTAGGGTATAGAAAGTTATATAAAGGTTGAGTGATTCATGCTTCTCGTGAAATTGAAGCTCGTCGGGTATATATAGGTTTTGAAGGGTGCGAAAAGGTCAATCGAGGCAAGGCAGATACTTAGAAGAACAGAACAGAACAGAACAGAATTTTATTAGACATAAACTATACAATTAGTTCTTAGTCTATCCTATATATTATACAACACAAAACAGTATTGGTCACGTGTACTACCAGATTCCAAAGCTGCTATTTGTTATCATATGTCATTTAGCCATGACCTGAGTAAATAGCCAGGAAATCGCTATCAGCTGATCCAGTGGCCTTGATTTTTCGGATTTCTACCTTATTCCCTAAAGTACAAGGTATATACAAGAAATTTCATACAAATATTAAAACTTTCAAAACGCTACAGACATAACTCCTTAGCATAACTCTATTATTTTCACTTTTGAGTTGTGAAGAACTGGTACCAATTCTTCACATTTGTGGAAATTGAGTACCAATTCTTCACATCTGAGAAAAATCGAACCAGTCCTTCGCAGATGACACGAATACGTACCAATTATTCACAGCTAAAAATGAGAAAGATGTAAAATTTGAGCACAGATGTTAGACCCCAAAAATTATCGAAATTGCCCATACGCAAATTTCACATTTTCCAAAAGTGACGTTTTGGTTTCAATTCTTCACACGTGAAATTTGCGGTTCAACATAGCTATGATAGATGGCATAATTACTCACTTGTTATGATATTGACCAACATGGTTGAATTAAGAAATTTCGGAGAGATTTTTCCAAATCAATACTGGCGTTCGATTTCGCCTGTTTATCAATTCTGTAGCCTAGTATTTTCGTGATTACAACGAAAACAAATTAAGAAATAAGGGGAGAAAAGCTGATAAGGACCAGATTATGACAAACCCTGCCTGATTACATGTATATATGTACATGTAGTCGAACCAAAGGTCCAGATCAGTCTGTGCATCTTCTCCGTAATTGCTCTCGGAACTATTTGCACTCGCCGGGGCAAATACAAATATATCAAGCCGATGTGGTTGTGGCCATGTATTAAGCTCCAAATTTGCTCTTAAACGTTCATAGGCTTGAATAAGAGTATAAGAACAATAAAGGGCTATAACTTTCAAACTCCCAAGAAAAGAAGAAAAATAGGTCATTTCAATTTTCAAACTTATTCTATGAAATTTCAAGTTTCTATCTATAATTTTACTTGAACGAGTGAAGAAACCTAGCTTCTATTGATATGCACAATATCGACGCAAAATGAACTACTCCTGTTATTACCGCTTTTACTTCATTTTGCGTCGATGTTGGCAACGCAAAATGAAAGAAAAAAACATAAAAATAGAAAAATTATTACATTGTTTCAAAACGTGTTGTAACAATGCTCCGTAATCTTTCCTTTAATAGAAGCCCCCTTTTCTGCGTTGAAACATACTCTATCGTTCAAAATTTGGTTACATACTGAGGCTGTGTGAATTCGAAACTGCATTTCGCTGTCTCATATTTTGGCGATTTTTGTTTTTGTCGCCAATAGCGCCAAATAAAAAAAACCCCCGCCAAATCTAAGTGTTTTACAGTATTCAAGGTTTACTGTCCTGTCAGCCAAGAGTGACAGTGACTTCATGTTTTGTTTACAAAGTTATCAGGGACTTATAATCGATAGATCACTTGTGTATTAATCCTATCCTCAGGATAGGATTAATACACACGTGATAGGATTAATACACACGTGATCTATCGATTTGGATCTTTTATGTATTAATCCTATCCTCAGGATAGGATTAATACACACATGATCTATCGATTTGCGTTAGCTCAAGTAAAGTGTTCACGTAAGTCTTTAACTTAGCAATTGTAAACAAAGTATTACGTCACTGTCACTCTTGGTTGGCACTACAGTAGAATTTATGCAGCTGTCCCGTTCATTGTAAATAACCCGACTTGATGACTTCAATAAGTTATGACCGAGATTTTATGAAGTTAGGTTCAATACCCGACGTGTCGATGTCTTTTGACCGAGATAAATGGGGCACAAAGTTACTTTTATGGTGCGTGTAGTATTCCCATAAAATAATATTATGAATGGATGGTTTGATATCAAATCCAAATAACCCTAATATACTTACCAAACCTTGGTATTCGAAAGAAAGTTCATAATAGTTTATTGACTCATGACATAGCAAAAAATATACAAATACTCTATATATAGACGGTTGGGTAATAATAGCTGATGATTATGGCATATTGTGGACAGCTTACGTGGAATAGTTAGTTAATTGATGTGAATCTAGCCATTGTATAGGCCTCCTTTCAACTGACTAACTTGTATATTAAAATGAAGAGTCAAAATTATTGCCATTATTTTTACGTTTGATAACTAAATTTTCAAATATTTTAGGCAATTAGAAAAATAGATTTTTGTGAAACTTGTATATCATAAGCATCATTATATAATAAGCTGAATCAGTGTGAAATTTGTGCAATAAAGAGAGATATTTCTTGATTACTCTCTTACCACCTGCAATGTACAAATTCAATTTTGTAACTTTTTAGCTGCATAACAAGGAATAAATTTTACTTTCAACAGACCAAATGTGTTTGTAATAATGTTTTGATGTTATCTGTATGCGTAGAAACTAGTTTTAAGTACAGTATATTAACTAACAAAAGAATGTTTTCTTTTCTTAGACAATTAATAAATATTGTTCCTCACCCACTTTTTTCTATAATTATACTCTGGCGGAATGGAAGAGTAAGAAAGGTCTCAACTACATCAACTAGTTGAGTTGCAAACACACATTTTTGTTGTTGATATATACGAGGGCTGTTTAAATATGAATAAAAGTAGCACATAACTTTCGTCATACATATGCTACGACAAAATGGTATACGTTTCTATAAAGGATTATATGTCACCTTTAAACTGGCACCAAAAATAGTAAGTGAGTATGATCAGGAAATACCACAATCACAAACCGCAGACAACCCCATGGCACCGCTAGGGAGAGCCACTCAATCATCACGAGACACCAGGAAGACAAATTAAGCAAAGCAATCAGCTCTCTCTTCCCCATCAAGATGATTGCAATACTAGAATGGACATAAAGTAACGTACAACAAAACATAGAACAATTACAGACTCCCACAATGGGAGTCACAATAAACAAAAAAGTCAACAACAACAGAACCATTACCTTAGAACGGACAGCAGCCTAAGCCACCGGGGGGGGGGGGGGGGCTAAAATGCATTTCACTGCTACCAAATCTTCGCCCTAGATACTGCTGTTGTTGAACTACAAGAAATGTTCAGCTCGCTTGGAGGCCTTCTAATTAATGCAATGTATCATCATGGAGAAACACTAAATCAAATTAACACACCATGATGAAACAAAGAAAATGGCTCATGACTCACAGATAGTCAGAGGTAAAGAAAACCTCAAGTTGAGCCACGGTGGGTCCAGCTACAGATAAGCATCATGCACCAACCCACCGATTAAAGCTTTACGCCAGAGCCGTCATAGAGTCTGAGGCCTGACCCACCGTCGTGCAATTAAAGAGGAAACCAATAGCTATAAACCGTGATTTGGTTTAAAACCAGGCATGCAGACTGTCGCATGATATCCAAGTTATATCCAACCCTTATATAACGATTTACAATCTTTTTGAATCGATCGCTGTGATTAGATTTTCCAACAATTCGTTTGAACTTATAAACTAAATCACCATAAAATATAGGTCCTAATATGCCTTGTTTCAGAAGAGGTTTTAACCCAATGTTGTATTTAACAATTAACTCTTGAGTGTCTGTGGTAGAATTTAGAAAATGCTTTTCGAATTTTATGATATCTATAACCTTGTTTTAATAACTAAGCAGTTAAAAATAAGTTTCTGTTGTTGAAGTCATCAACATTAGAACACACTATAACAAAACGAATAAGCTGAGGAATATATACACCATGGGAAGCACAGCGAGGAACATCTCCATCAAGAAATGGGAAATTTACTGTTTCAAAATTAAAATCATCCCGTTTATCATAAATTTTAGAAGAAACTTTGCCATTTTATGGACATGTTCAAGTCCAAAAACGGAGCTTCAGTATCAGAAGAGTTCTCCTTATTTAACTGAAGTTCAGTAGGATATATCTGACCAACCATTTTTTCAAAATAAGGATTATCAATATTAAGTAAGTCATCTAAATATCTGGAGGTAGAGATAAACGCTTCAATAATATCAGTTTGATTATTGTCGGACAGAGACAACATTTTATAAGTCTCTTTCATAACAAAACAAAATCAAATCTGCAACAAGAGGAGACCTAATGTAAATACAATATACTTTTCGAGTTATAGCCCTTTGAATGAGAGTCACTTTAGTATACCATCAATTTGATTGCTTCGAACATACCAGTGATATAGACGAGCGTATTATTCTTCGATAAATCAGTGAAATTTCTTGATTTTTTAATGGAAGTATCCCCATATACTTATATAATGATTCTGTGAAAGTTACGAAAATCCGACGTGTTTTTGTTAAATTACATCGAATCGTTTTCACTAAAGTCTCCTTATGTTTGCAAATAAATGGTAAGCAAAACACCACCATTCAGATTTCAGTCAAACTTTTGTCTAACAAAATAAAAGAAGTAAAATTTAAAATGTTTTTTAACTAAAAGACAATATGTTGATCGCTCATTCTGAGCTGTTGCTACAAATCATTGAAGGATAGTGGGTAAGTTTTAAACGCTTAAACGCAATTTTATTTAGTCAAAACTGCCTTAAATGAAGGGGTTATAGAACTTATACTTAATTTTGTTGCCATAGCATTGCGGTTTTAATCTAAATTTGAAAGTTTTACCAAAATATACACTATTTACAATAAAATTACTCACCTGGTCTTGAGGACTAGACAGATTGAACATATTTTAATTAATGTAAACACGTCATTTAAGAGCAGAAAAATGCTTGAAAAATGATATAAAATGTTATAACTCTGTAAATAGAGGACGGAGCGTTTTGAAAACTTCCTTATGACATATTAAGAATGTTTTAAGAAAAAAGCAAAGAAAAAGACACAGCGATGTTCATTATTGTATTACCAGTAGATAACTCAAAATGACCTTTAACATAAAAACAATGACGTCACAAAAAGGCCCGTTTACTCAAGATTGAAACAGGATTATATAATTTTATTCCTGCAAGCAACTTCGTCAATGTGCCTTAAACTTGCATCTAAAATTTGGTGCAATTTTGTCTTAGACTAACAAAGATATGACACTATATCCGCACATGTACCAAACGTGTATGGCAAGTTGCTTTAGAAAAGCTTCAGCATACAGGAATGGCCTTTTTATAAGCGTCTGTAACTCGAGAAATATAGTGAGTGTGACTTTATAGTAGGTGTCATTTTAAAGGCGACAAATAGTTCTTTACAGAAAGGTATGACATTTTGTCGTAGCATGTATGTGAAGAATGTTATGAAGCAACTTGCATTTATATTTGAACAGCCCTCGTAAAGACAATTGCAGTTCTCAAATATATTGTAAGGTAATTCAATATTTGTTCAATATTTTGGGATGATTGATGCAAGTATAAGGCCTATTTTATTGATTTTATCACCTCAAAATGCAAAATCAAGGGCAGGAACTCATGTTTGATGCAAAAGATTAGATCAGTTAAGTTAACTGATGTAAAGATGTATCACACCAAATATCTTGTACATGATTTTACCGCAATTTGATGCTTCGGAGGAAATTGGATTTTCGACCCGTTTTCTCAGCAAATATTAACATTAAGGGGCAATGACTCATGTTTGAAAAAATAAAAATGCGGCAACAGCAACTTTTAATCTACAAGTTGACATAATAATGGTTCAGAACAGCTTTCAACAAATTTAGAAAATATGGTTTCAAGTTTTAGAGCCTTTACTCACTTTACAACAGCTTTTCCATACAAAACAATGGTAAATAATAAACAGGTGCATTAACTCTTGCTGAAATGTGCAGATAGTTTAATTTTGATACATTATATTTGCGTCTGGCATGCCAATTCCATATATCTCAGTAAGTTTCAGGTAAATATTGAAGTTATAAGGTAAAATGTGTTTAGTCATACAAGAGTTATGGTTATGGGTGTCGGCAGTGACCTTAAGTGTGTGTTAATGTTTTGCTTTCGCTGCTGTCGTTGTTTCCTCTGTTTATACCCATCTCATATACCCCCCCACCCCCAAGATAAAAATCGAACAGCCACACATCAATAGACATGTGACGTCACTGTAATTTATAGTGACGTCATCATGTTATGTCGCATCTCAGCGTATGAATTCAAGAACTTCTTAAAAAATAAATAAAAATGCGGTATTTAACGACGAGCGAGAAAAAAAAACCATTATTGGGACCCCAGGGTTTGGGGATCTGGGGAGAAGGGCTTTTTATTTTCAGGGAGCTGGGCAGCATTGGTAATTATTCTCAAGGATCTGGGGTGCAAGCTCATAGTTTTGGGGTTTTATGGAGCCCTGTAGAAAAGTAAAATAAAATTAAAACATCTCACCTTAAAGAAAAAGCCTCCATTACGTTTTTTTAAAGTCTTTGACTTCTGGCTTCCCAGACCCCCTTGTAGAATGTAAATGTATTGACTTCCATCTGGATTGATCTTGGAGAAAAATATGGCAAATATATTTTTATTTAGGATTTACTATCCTAAAAATTGTTGATTTTTAGGTTAATAATAGCATACTTTGTAACGCTCAGAATGCGCCAGATCGCACCATTTTTATCAATTGTTTCAAGGGGAGCATGCCCCGACCCCAATAGCACGAGTGTGAATCCACATCATTACAGAGCTACAAATTCGCCTGGTATGTACGAGGGATGATCCTAAAGTTCTGATCCTGGCGTGATATCTCTGTAACCAGACATGCAACATGCCTGAAAATTGTATATTCTTTGTCTATACACCACTTTGACAAGTTTTATGTAACTTGAAGGAGCGGCCAGAAAACTACCCCAAAACAGCCATACCCTCAATGCACTGACCTATCAGGCAGACTGTGCATAAAAGTGACCTCACAATTCGGACAGGAGCAGTCTCAGCAATTCATATATATGGCTGCACAATGTTCATACAGAAGTCAATATGTCCTGTATATTTTGTGAAGTTTCTATATGATCTCGGTTTCCTAGGCCCTTAAATGTATGGCTATGCAACTGTCAGTTTTAATCAAATTTTGGACCACTTGAAATTTTGACCGGCCCATAATTCAGTAAAACAACTGCTTTAAAGGTAAAAAATATTTTAGGCAATTTTAGATGAGCTGACTTATGTCTGAAGCAATTATGAATAGTCCTTATCGTCGGAGACTGATAGTAGCCCACATTAGAAAATTAAAACGAGTCCACAAATAAGGCCAATATTTTGAGGTACACAAATTTGCATGTGTATATCTAAAAACAAAACCCAATCAATTGTCGAAATGTGCACTTAATCGTAAAATGATGCAAAATGGGATTAAACTGAGCACAGAGCATTGGTCTGAAACCAATATCAATTTTAAAAAATCTTATTTAAAATCACTCATTTTTTAAATAAAAATTAAAGGTTTTTCAATATTCCAGTTAGATTAAGATATTTCGTTATCTAAACAATACTGGTCTTAAATATTTTGCCGATATTAGGTTTGGCATGTTTGTAGTCCAAATCAATAGACAAAAGAAGAATTTTCTCTGAAATGTAAATTATGCAATGTACTCAAAATGACGTAGTTGTCAATTTCAAAGACGTCATAAGAATTGCGCACTGTGCTTTAAACATTAAATCGACACAACCTGTCGCCATTCTTACGTTTGAATTGACTTTATAAGTAACAAAAACTAAAAAAACATAGCAGTTTTACTTTGTAGTTTTAAAGATGCGGGGCTTGAAAGATTCAGGTTTAAATTATATTATAATTCTATAACATGAAAACAGGCCAGTGGTATGGAGTGGACCTTATATATTGTGCTGTAATTATTTAACGAAACAGTACAGCGAGAAAATACTAGCATCATTATAAAGGTCAACGCTTGTTCGTTAAAATGGTGCATGGTATGCCTCTCAAAAATGTCTCTGGACAAAGCTACAAGGCAACGATCAAAACTTTTGGATCATCCCTCGTAATTCTCTCTCTAGGCAATTAGATGAAAAAACAACAAAAGCCTCCAATTTCACGTTTGATTTTTTAAATTTCTTTGGCTTCTGGGAGGGCTATTGCCCCCAGACCATCCCCCCCCCTTGTAAAATGTGAATTTATTTTTTTATACTAACATGCGCATCTGGAATGATCTTGGAGAAATATATGGCAAATAATTATTCGGGTTGTTGTTGATTTATAACATACTTTGGAACGCTCAGAATGCACCAGATCGCACCATTTTTATCATTTTTTTTCGGGGGAGCATGCCCCTGAGGCCCCTAGCACGACTGTGAATTCATATCATTACATAGCCACCTACACATCTGGTATGTAATTAGATGATTTATATTAAAACTTTGATGAATGCTGATCAGGACAAAACTTACAATTCCTCCTTAAAGTTAAAGAAGACTTAAAAGTAAAGTATTGATTTTAGGGTGCGAAAAATAACGTTTCGATCTCATAAAAATCAAAATAGTTTCATTTTTTTCTGTAGATCACAATGATATCTTTGACCATAAGTACTGCATCGATCCTGGCAGTTTATTAAACATTTAATGTAACATGTTTAAATATCGATACTAAACTTAAGTCGTCCTTAAACTTAAGAAAGCGTTGTAAGTTTGGGCCCAGATATATACTGATAGCTTGATGAAACTGAAGTTAAAGTTGCGCATAGGGCATAATAGCAAATCTAAAAATACATTTTATGGTTACAAAAATAAATGCTTTCACTTTGTCTAAAAGAATCTAGTTTCAGCTGTTGGAGGAAAAAGCCCCATTCCCACCAGAAAACCCAATGGTCACCCTCTAATTAAATTAAAAAAGTCAAATCTAGAGAGCATTCCTCCATACCTGCTCTACCAGGTACAGGAACAGAATTTTAAGGATGGCCTCATACTTTGAGCTATAAATAATGTATTTTATTAAAATAATTATATATCATGTATTCCGTGGCTAAGCTTTGTCTTTACATGTATAACGCAAAATATTAAGTGAATATTAAGTCGTGCACTCGTGTATAGCTTCATAGTTGTTAAGTTTGTGAATAGAAAAATACATTTTAGGGAGAATTGGCTTATATTTTTGGGGATTTGGGTAGAGCCTGGATTAATTTTAAGGATTCGGGAAGCAAAGACAAAATACTTTCAGGGAACTGAGGAATTTTCTATCAGGGATTTGGGGAGATCAAAAAGTGAGTATGATCAGGAAATACCACAATCACACAATGCAGACCAACCAAAGGCACCGTTAGGAAGAGCCACAGAAGATTTACAGAAACAGGACATCTGTAAGACAATAAAAGCAAAGCAACCAGCTTTATCTCCCTCTTCAAGATTATTTCAAAACTAGAATGGACACAAAGTAATTCATAACTAAACAAAGACAAACACAGAACCCCCACAAACAATGGAAAGTACATTAAACAATAGATCTACAACAACAAAATCACCGCCTTATAACGGACAGCAGCCCAAGCCACCGGGGGGGGGGGGGGGGGGGGCAAATGCATTTTACTGGCGCCAAATTTTCGCCCTAGATTCTATTGCTGTTAAAACACAAAATTGTTTAGCTCGCATGGAGGCTTCCTAACTAATGCAATGTATCATCATAGAGAAACAATCGAAAAAATCAACACAATATAATGAAACAAAGAAAATGGCTCAGGACTCACAGATAATCAGAGTTAAAGAAAACCTCAAATTGACTTACGATGGGCCCAGCCAACGACGAGCAGCAGGCACCAACCAGCAGGCACCAACCAGCGGATTAAAGCGTAACGTCAGGGCCGTCATTGACTCTGAAGCCTGACCCACCGTCGTGCAATTAAAGAGAATACTATAGTTATAAACCAATAATGCATTATTTTAGGGATCAAGGGAGCACAAACTCCCCCGGGAGCCTCGTTATTTGTGTGAGTAAGTATGGGATAGAAAAAATCCGACACTCGCGATCACCGTTTGTCATCACTCGGTAAGACGCGTGATGCCAAACGGTGATCCTCGAGATAGAATTTTCTATCCTACCCTCAAACTCATGAAAGATTCTTATAACTATGCTTTAGCTGCTGCCATTGCATGCGCGGATCCAGAGTTATTTTCATAGGGGAGCCACTTTTTTACGTTTTTTTAGTTGATTACGGGAGAAAGGATCCAAATACCACTCTAAGTGGGCCAACATCGGCCCGCAAGCGAAACGTCATTTCTAAGAAACCAAATACCTATGTGATTTTTCAGGGGGGGGGGGGGATCCGGACCCCCGTCCCCCCTCTGGATCCGCGCATGCATTGTTTAACAATGAGGCATCTGTAAAAATGCTCCTCCTAATTTACAATCCGTAGTAGATTAATTTCATCCACAGGAACTGTTTCATTTAGTCAGGGGTCTACACTATAAGAAAATATCATGAGTGTGGGGACGGGATAGAAAAATTCGTCCTGAGGATCGCCGTTTGGCATCACGAGGCTTGCAGAGTGATGATAAACGGTGATCCCGAGGGACGGATTTTCTGTCCTACCCTCACACGAATAATTGATTATTTTTCTTGCTCACCGCTAAATGCCTCATTTTATATTGGAAAAACATGAAAAAAGACTTCCAGAAAATCCTCAATACGCTGAGATGCGACACGATGGCGTCATTTTAACATTACAATGGCATCACGGATCGACGTGCGGCCAGCGTGCGGCTGTTCGATTTTCATCGTTCCCTAGGGCTAGTAAGGGTTTGTCAGATCACACGAGTAAAAACAACGGAAATCCCGATCTGGTGTGCGAGAAATAGGGCCACGTATAGCTGGCAGTTATATTTGTAACTATATGCGTCACGTTAAGACGCGTGCATATAGGCTATTTAGTGCAAATTGATGGGTTGTCATCACGCAAAATGTTATAACGACGCGAAATGTTTAAAAACTTTAATCATTGAATATTGCCCCTTTGGCCCATTTTCGACGGCAACAACATTTTCATTCAGTTAGCGACAAACAGAAAAAAGGCATGAACACGAAAACTCGCAACTCCATTTAATTTGATGACTAATCATTTTCGTAGGAAATGCATATGTTGCAACCCAAAATGATACGGAATTTCGATCAATTTTTTAGTTTTCCTGCACATTACACGGTTAAACGCCAAATCATGACTAAATTCAACTCCATTAAAGTTGATAACTTTTCGCACTTAATGTAAATTTTCATAATAAACGTTCATACAGTAACCCGAAATGCTACAAAATTTCGAATCTTTATATTTCCTTTTTAAGCCTTCATCGGTGAAAGTAAGTCATAAAAATCAACATTTCCAAACCGTACGGTACAGTTTCAGGGCACAGGGGCTTGTATCATGGTTTTTGAGGGGGGTATTACAAGCTCCTGAGTTGCAGACCAAATCACTCATTCAAAGTGTATAATAGTTTGCGCCAAACGTTTTATAACAATTCGAGTTCAATGCTTGTAAAGTTCAATGATATAAAACACAAAATGTTATAAAACTTTAATCTTTGAATATTGGTCTTTTGATTCCTTTACGATGGAAGTTGGTCATTTTTCAGTTCGCAGTGACATGCAGGAATTTGACTTGTATTTGAGACAGTTTCAATCGCCAGGGATTCCAAGGTTAGGATAGTACTGGAGGAGTAATGGTGCTGTTCATACAGTGTCTGATATTTCTTGCAATTTTTTCAAAAATTGTAGTCTCGCCTGACACTCTAGTCCTAACGAAAAAAAATGAGAACTAGTGATTTTGCCTGCAACATTGTAAAACTTTTAGTAGTTTGGCTTACAAAAAATATTTGATCGGAGGAAAAATTCTAGTAGTTTTGCATATCAAAAAGAAATTTGAAAACTAGTTATCTTGACTGAGGATTTTTCTGAACTTATGGAAAATATTTAATCGGATGAAAAATTCAAGTAGTGATTACGCTTGATGAAACAATTTTGAGAATTTTCAACTTTTGATATCAGAAAATCTGGGTTTTTTCCCACAGTATAAAAGGCTGATTTATTTTGCTATCGGTATAAATAGGGTGGATATGATTGACACTTCTAATTGTTCTAAACGAAGAAGAATGGATATCTCAGCAAGACAGAAAAATACAAGCTGCAATGATGATATGAAAACACCTGCATCTAAAAGATCAACTAATGACATATGAGCTATGGACAAATTGGATATCTGATGAAAAGGCTGAGTACAGCGTTGGATAGTAAGCTCAAGCAAGGAAGACCACCAAAGTACTGTAGAATGTGCCATAGAGAACTTCGTAAGCTGATAGGAAACCAACTAGAAAGAATTTCATTAGAAAGGAAATGTATGAAGGTAAGAAATATAATTGAGCAAAGATGTGATAAAAGAAAGAATTTATCTTCTGCAAAAGAGAGCAGCAAAACAAGAAAATGCAGTCCTCTCTCAAGTGTTGCAACTAAAGAAGTACAAACAAAAAATAGTAAGTGAGTATGATCAGGAAATACCACAATCACAAACTGCAGACAACCCCGTAGCACAGCGAGGAAGAGCCGCTCAACCGTCACAGGACACCAGGAAGACAAATTAAGCAAAGCAATCAGCTCTCTCTTCCCCATCAAGATGATTGCAATACTAGAATGGACATAAAGTAACGTACAACAAAACATAGAACAATTACAGACTCCCACAATGGGAGTAACAATAACAAAAAAGTCAACAACAACAGAACCACCGCCTTAGAACAGACAGCAGCCCAAGCCACCAGAGGGCTTAAATGCATTTTACTGGTACCAAATCTTCGCCCTATATTCTGCTGTTGTTGAAGTACAAGAAATGTTCAGCTCGCATGGAGGCAATCTACCTAATGCAATGTATCATCATGGAAAAAACACTCTAATCAAATTACTACACCATGATGAAACAAAGAAAAAGGCTCATGAATAATAAAGAGTAGAAAATGTCATATTTTTGTGAGAAATATTGACAAAACTGTGGAATTGTATGTCACTACAAGTATATAAAGGATACAATCAAGGAGAAGCTGTTCATTTACCAAAACGATTTCAATGGGTCAACATCAGTGTCCAAAGTGTGAACGACAGTTTGCAAGATCAGACAGTTTGAGACGACATCTGACAAGTGGTATCTGCAGTGAAGATGTGGAGTTAGAAACAATGTCAGAAAATGAAGAATCTACTATGTCTGAAGAATCTGATGCAGAGACTTCCAGAAGTCATCAAAAGGAAGACATCTTTGGGAAATATGAAGATAAAGATTATGGTATTCATGATGTTAGTGATACAGACTATACTGAGGAAGATGATGAAGACCAACATTATTCTAGGAAAAAGAGCAAGTTTGATCCTTGGACATTTTTTGTTAATGGAACTCATAGTAACCTACAGGACACATTCAATGAAGGTGTACAGCATGTAATAGAAAAAAATCCAGACATGAACACAGATGAAGCAGAGGAGGTCACTTTCGATAAACTAGAACCAAGATACAGAGCAGAAGCCATTGGTCAATACAAGGCCTTCCTTAAATTTTCCAAGGCAATGATGAAAGATCCCTTGCACAAGAAGATAACAGATACAGCAAAACGACTACGAGATGAAGATGACTTTGATGAGGATGACGCTTTGAAATATGCTATCAAAAAACGAAGATACCTCTTGGATGGGAAACTTGAAGAATTTGACCCACCAACCTATTGCTTATGTGAAGATGATGAATCAGATTCATTACAACTGAGTTTAGGATCAAAATATGCACCAAGTCAGCTGCAACAGAACAACTCTGGATCAAGATATACTCAAAGTCAACTTCCAAAAAGGCCCTGGATCAATGCTTAAAACATTCTAATTGCAATCTACTTTGTATGATGGCATATATTTTTCAATTTCTCTTATTGTAAACAATGAACAGAGGGACGGCCCTAATCCTCTGTCATGATAGTCAGTTATAGTTAGCGGGGCAATAAAGTCATAGAAATGTTCACCAGTCTTTGTTCTTCTTTAATTAAAAAATAAGTAGTAGTAAGCTTGGGAGGGCTAGCTATACACTAGTTAACGCTACAAAGTAATGCCTCTAAGATTTGAGGTCTTGATTAACCAAGAGACTCTAAGACGCATAGAACTTAGTATCCTTGACTGTTACACACACCATATATCACCACAAACTATACCACTAAAATGACTAAGTTATTTTCAAAGCTAAATTTGACTAAGTTATTTTCAAAGCTGGAAATTATCACAATCATACACCAGCCAGAATGGTCCATAAACTTATTCACAGCCCAATGCTCAAGCCTACTAGGGATTGATTGGAGAGAGGGTATAAGTCAAATCGTCAAATTTGTAGGTGTGGAAACTCCACATTGTGGAGATGTGGAGATGTGGTGGAATCACATTGTCAAGATGTGGAGATGTGGTGGATCCACATTTTAAGTGTGGTGGTCCACATATAATTCGTATTTATCCAAGAATGAACGTAAATCTCCATTATTCTGACCCGCAATATATATGCATTTATTCACATTTGAAATGTGGAAATCAACATTTCTCCACAATACATCCACATTGCTCCACATTACATCCACATTCAAATTGTGGAGATGTGGTGGATCCACATTGCATCCACGCTTGACGTGTGAAGGTCCACATTGCATCCACATCTCAAGCGATATGGACACATTCGTCAACATCTGATCATTAAGCCCCAACACTATTACATGCCAATGATGATTATCTAAGATATCAACAGAAGCTCTAACTTAATCATCAGATAAATACTAGCTATCCAATACGACTTCATGCAAGAATCTGAAAACGTATAATTCTTTTAAAATACTTTCAAGCAGCCTAATCATATCTAAGTACACACCTACTCTAGATAAATTGACTAAGTTATTTTCAAAGCTGAATTTGACTAAGTTATTCTATATATCACCACAGAAGAGCCCTCATCACCCTTAAAATGACTAAGTTATTTTCAATAGCCCAAGAAACTATCACAAGCACTACCCCCTAAAATGACTAAGTTATCTTCAAAGCTGAATTTAACTAAGTTATTTTATATATCATCACAGCAGAACCTTTAATACCTCTCAATAGACTAAGTTATATCCCAATAGCCCAGGAAACTATCATAATCACAGCCCAACCAGTGAATATGACCAGGAAACTATTACAACCATAGATCCAACCAGATTAGCCCATAAAATAAACTAAATTATTCCCAAATAGCCCAGGAAACTATCACAATTATAGACCCGACAAGAAAAGACCTCAAAAATAAACTAAGTTATTTTCCAATAGCCCAGGAAACTATCACAATCATAGGCCCAACCAGAGGAAATGCTAAAAATCACCAAAACAATCAACAAACAGCCCTTTTAAGGGCTACCACTTCCCTAGAAAGAATACCACTAAGTCGTTACTCAATATACACTAGTTAACGCTACAGAGTGATGCCTCTAGGAATTGAGGTCTTGATTGACCAAGAGACTCTAAGACGCATGGTACTTAGTAGCCTTGACTATTACACACACCATATAATACCACATACTATACCCCCTAAAATGACTAAGTTATTTTCAAAGCTGAATTTAACTAAGTTATTTTACATATCACCACAGCAAGACCTTTATCCCCCTCAAAAATGAGTTATTTCCCAACAGCCCAGGAAACTATCATAATCACAGCCCTACCAGTGAGCCAGACCAGGAAACTATCACAATCATAGACCCAACCAAAATACCCCTAAAATAAACTAAGTTATTCACAGCTAGTCACTCAAGCTTACCAGGATAGCATCTCTGGCACAAATTTTTAGCCTGAAAAATTCTGAGTTCTTTTCAGGCTTAAAATATTTGTGCCAGAGTGCCATCCATTTCTACTTACGTCCCCCCTTGAGAAGTAATTGGACCCAAGGCTTCTCGAGGGAGGTTCGTGCGGCCCTCTGTAAAATATGTTAATAACCAAAAAAATGATGTCAGGATCCCCCGCAACCCCTAACGGAATTTTTAGGATCCACAGTGGGTACGTGTAGCATGATTACTGCTAATTTGTCACTAACTCGAAAGCAACGATTTAACTTATATGTATTAGTTATCACGTGTTACATTTAATCTAAGTTACGTAATAAATAGTTTTAGCCATAATAAAAGTCCTTTTCTCAAAAACAAAACTCCTTTTCGCGAAAAGGAGCCCTTTACGCGAAAATGAGTCCTTTACGCATTTTAGGGTCACCGGTGTCAGTAAAACTTATTTACCCATTCTCACGAGTCCTGACGATACCTCATCTAGATCTCTCGCATTTCACCCTTTGCATCATGGGTAACTACCGAGATTTGGATAGTTCCGTTCAATTGCTCGCACTCCTGTAGTGACAGAATGTATTGTTAAAAATAGCAAAAGGTAAAATTTTTGACAGTTTATCATGTCTCTTTTAGTCAATATTTTCTGAATGTAAAGCCCTGAGTCATGCAAGCAGTAATCGCATAATATATTCTTAATAAAAATGGCGGTTCAATCCCAGTGTGCACCGAGCGAAAGGCTACAGGTGAGTACGTGCTAGCGTGCTTCAAGTTTGCGACAATGTTATTTACCCGGCCGCCGGGTGAATAAGCTCTTATTCGCACGGCAGAAATCAGGACTGCTCTATGTACTGATTATTTTTTATCATTTTGTCAAGGAGAGCTAAATTTTATGTTTTTGTTTTTTTTTTTTTTTTTTTTTTTTAAATCGCTTTATATCTGAGTTTTTGCCAGTATTTACAAGAAGTATTTAAACCCGTACACAGTCTGACCAGGTGCATTGGTATGGTGGCGGTGGTGGGGCCATTGTCGCAAACAGGCAGCACGCTAGCACGAACTCTAGATGAGGTATCGTCAGGTCTCGCGAGAATGGTGGTGGGGCTAATGACAAGAAAACCGGTCGGGTCACCGCTTCATTTCCACTTTCTGCAAGTCACTCACTTCTCTCTGTCAAATTCTTGCTTAACAGATAAACTGTGCATAGAGAATAGGAAAATCATAAAATCCATTTTTTTCTTAGCGTGTTATCGTTTATGACTGTCCGCTGGGTGTAAATAAACATGTCATATTTTGCGAATGAAAGTGAACTTAAGATTTGCTGTCTCTCACGTCCGCCATCTTTGAAAATCTATACTGCAGCCAAAAAAGTCTACACAATATCACGTATACGACAGTGATATAATAGACCGAATTTATGAATCAGTAATAATTTCAACCCCCAGTGATTATATAACCGGCAGGTTGATAGCAATATTTAGAGTCCTTACAATCTCAAGAATCAGGAATAGTAGTTTCAATATCAGTTTCTGTTACAACACCTTGTAAGAAGTGCTGCATCATACAGTCGATGAGCACTATCATAGATTTTATTAGCCTCAATATCCAAATTACGAAGTAGAAATACCTATCGAAAGAGTAACCAAACGTGAAAGTGCCATATGCTGGCCTGAATGTTTTAATATGATACTCAAATCAGAAAGTGACAATTTTAGCATTTTAGATTCATATTTTTATGTTTACCATGAGACTGTTTATTATGTTTACAAATATCTAAAAAAGAAAAAAAAAACACCAAAATCTGGTAATCTAGAAATATTACCTTCATGGTAAATATTTTCATTAAAACCCAAGTGGATGAGGTGTTTGTTATAGTTTTATCCATTTTAATTCTAATTCATGCCTGAGAATATTCCTATTTCTTTTAGTAGAATTATCATCATAATAATCAAAATCTTTTCCACAGGCTGAATAGAAATATGACTAGGAGAATGATTAGTGTGTTTGAAATGTCTATAAAGAAAATTATCAATTTTTGCGAGGCTTTTTCATACGACGATATTGCTCAGTAAATCTAGTTTTTTTAGATCGCTACAAGTTTGACAAACATATTACATGTCACAATCCTTCTCTTCTCAAGATGAAACATAAATAACCTCAGTTGATCCTCAATCAAGATCAGAATTCGTAAATACAGAAAATTGTCTACCAAAAACGTTAGATTTGTTTTGTTTGTTTGTTTGATTTGATTCTTTACGTCCTATCAACAATTTATCAGTTATATAGGGACGGGTCTTCCTGGGTTGAACCAGTACTAATCTAGGATTAATGTTCTTGCCCAAGGACAAAACACAGTGACGCCTGAAAAACGTTAGATTTAACAGTGGATAAACAACATAAATGTTTAAAACAGCAACGTCTCTTGACATTGCACTTTGAAAAGAAGGATACACTCACTTCTTCCATACTTACTCCTATAGTTCCTAAGTACAGATGACTTAAGAGGAAAAATGCGAACTTTTAAATGGTTGCTAAAGAGGGCAGAGCCAGAAACTCCATGCAAATTTATTTTGGTAGACGAATGAAGTTTCAGAGGTGAAACATAAACAGAAGGTAACATAGAATTATATCTATTGGTGGACTGGGGAATCTGTATGGAAGCAGCAGAATGTAACCAAAGAGGAGAGAGTCAATTTGTAATGTTTTAGGCTATTCATTATATGAATTTTCCATTCCACCAAAATTGATACAATTACAAAATGAAAAATGGTGAAAAATGAACTTGTCTTGATAAGCATGCTTTTGATGTCAATGAAATGTCTATTACCTCTATAATAACACGTATAAATATGATCAGAAGTACAAAAATTGACCCGTTTGTGAGAGTTATGGAACATATGACATGGTTAGTTAGATTTGCATATACAATGCTATGATTATCTTGATACAATGCAGTTAAACTAATGTTTGATTGTAAAATACAAGGAATCAAGGTACCAACAAGCCAGATATCATTTTATTACAATCAGCCGTGGTGCAAATCATGCAAATGATTAAACATTGAAATCATCATCAGTTTGTGATTAAATGAAACTGCATAGACCATGGCATATCTTATTTATTTTTTCAACGAGTGTTTATCAAAAGAAAAAATTGATTATCATATTGGCTAGTAGTAAGACATGGTACTTTAAAACACTGCATCTGGTGTTTCGAAATGGAAATCTTTGTGGTCTATTTGCATTTCACATTTGTTAGGGAAAAAGATGCAAGGTTGTTTTAGTCTTTAACCATCATTCAAAAAGTACCTTTTTGAAACATGGGTGTAGTAAAACTTCATCAGAAACGTGTATATGAAAGCTATGGATATTTAAAGCAAATGAACAATGATAAAAGACAAAAATTAGCTTGCTTATTGGCGGAACCCCTTTCCAAATAAAATAATACACTCAACGATGTCAACATTGCAAGTTAAAGTATACAGAAATGACTCGGTGTTATTTAATATACATGAATCCTGCATTACCAACACCAATTATGATCTTAAGGTATGTTTCATCACCAATTTTAGCTTAACTAAATCAAGAAGCCGGAGTTTGTCTTTGATAGGGGCCTGATGCTTTGGCTGTTTGTCGGGCCCTCCAGGGTTTAACTGTTAGATTTCTTTTGCTCCGGTATTCAGTTTTATTTACTGTTGAGTCCTTATATTTGCTTTATCTCCTTGTTATACCTTGATTTATATGTTTTAGGAGATGACGCATTGATAAGTTAGGGGGTCTTCCATGCAAACCAAATATCTATGTGTCTTGATCCACATCTGAATTAAGGGTGAGGTTGGCGCCGTTAAACCGGTTTAAGCCCTCCAGTAAAATATTTTACTGACTGTTCCAAGGCGGTGCTTCTTTTGTGGATATTTTATGTTTTTGTTCTGTCATGTGTTTGCTATGTCTTTGTGTGCGTCTGTTTATATGTGCTTTGTGTCTTACTGTGAGTTTGTCACTTTCCTATTGGTATCCTGGGTCAGACGTGGTACTTGATTGTATCGATTCCTGATCTTTGCACCCTTACTTACTTTGTTATAGAACAAAGACATATTTGTAGATCTGTACATGCAAAGTAAACACTTAAGCCTCATAACAACATTAAATTACTGTATATTCTGGACTTTTATAAAGCTATATATCAAAATGATGGTTAATCAACATTTTAACTTTCTCTTCGAGCCTGTAGTTTCTCATTGTTCAGCCTACTGCTATGAACTATTCCAAACTATCTGAATATCAGCCAAAAGCGCTGCAAAGTTGTTTCAAATAGTTACATTTTGTTATTGAATAAACTGGTCATTGGTGATTGAACATTTTAAAATTATATTTTAACAAATAGTGAAAATAACCTACAGATTTTCATAGATATATGTTCCGTAACACAATATCTATGTTCACTAACATCTTTGGGCATTCTTTGTAGATCCATCATTGTAAATATGTTTCTGATAATGATATAATCATAATTGTCTAGATAGTAACTTAATGGTACTACGTTTGATTTAGCCATAAACATATGCATATTACATGGAAATGTGTGATCACTATAAACATCAAAATCTATGCTTCCATAACAATTTTCCAACGATTTTTAAATATAATTTGATTAAATCAGTGTCCAGGATGCACCTCATGTCAAATTCATACCATTTATACCATCAACACGTGGCTTGCGGAATTGTTCTTCATGCTATATCAAATAAAATTGACAAATTACATGGCTTTAGAAAATCTCTATAATCCGTAACGGACCTAATGTCAGCAGATTACAATGTATCTTCACTAATATTCATTGCAAATACATTTGCATTTTAATAACTTGTATATAATCATTTGATAGCATTTATCAACGCATTGTGGAGTTATGATGCCATGCTAAGAACTTTCCAAATGCCACTCGTACATAATGTTTGGACCTTATTAAAATCAAAATTGTTTCATGTACAAGTATTATGTAGACCACACCATCCACCATTATCAGGAGTGAGTGGTGTTTGTTAAATGTCCCTCCAACAGCTACTTTTAAGGTCTATGACTGAAGACGGGGTCACGGCTTAGCGTCTCGTCCGAAAGACTGGAGAAACCGGGGAACGAGCTTGGGACCCTAGGTAAAAAGCGAATGATTTATTTACTACACCACGGCGGCTCCAGTGTATATCGTGGCAAACAGCACAGATCCTGGTGAGATCCCGACATAACTGAAAGATTGTTGTCAAATCAAACAAACAAAAACGAATAAGCAAACCTTTTTTTTAAAAAAAAGCCTGCGTTTTTCACGTTTTGAGCTTTCTTTCCATTTTAATGGATAAATACGATAAAGACGGATAATAGTCCGTAATATTTTAAGGGGTCCGGATTTTCCAAACTTTGATTGTATTCTGCCCCTGAATATTGTGTTCACCTAAGCAAACAGTGTAGATCATGTCACAAGTAAGGGATTTCTAAAGAGTTTAGTGTTGTCAACTAGTATTTTCCTCAGTCTCTGAAACGGTAATAGGTTCTGTAATTTGAGTATTTCATACCAATGGTAGAGTGTTGTGTCATTGGCCAAGACACTTTATCCTATAATTAGTTCAGGTTCAACCCAGGAAATCTTTCCGACATTACTGCAAAGTTGTTGACTGAGACGTAAAGCATCAACGCAAACAAAAAAAACAAATGAGCCGCGACATGAGACTTCCAACAATATGGTATGTACGACCAGCAAAGGCTCAGATAGCCTGCGCATATGCGCAGTCTGATCAGAGGCCTTGCTAGTCGCTTGAATATTCTATGAATATTAAACTACTGACCAAAATCATTTGGAGTTTCTAAGCTTAAAAGGAGGCTACAGAGTCTCGTCTGAGTCTACACTCGTCTAACTGTCACATTGTTGGAAATCACATGTCGCAGCTCAAATGGTGGTGCCTGTTGTCAGTTGCGATTAAAAAAAAGATTGTCAAGAAGCAAATCCTTTATGCTCTATTGTTTATTATGGTCCATTAATTTTTGGCGAGTATACGAGTAATTGAACACCAGTTAACATGTATCATTGTGCGAGTATAAAAAGTTCAAATGCAGTTACTGGGACTTCTATTTTATGAGCAGACATTATTTGAAAATGGTGTCTCTGAAACCGCGGATCTGCGTTGTGGGGTGTGGACCGTCGGGTATGTCTGTCCTGTACCATTACAGTAGGATCCCGGAAGCCGAAAGACCTGGTATTGTGTGTTACGAAAAACAGTCGACATGGCTTGGTCTTTGGAACGTTACATGGAGAACAGGTATGCTATCTCAATCATTTTAACCAGCACCTGAGATTATAAGAATCGCGGCCCATTTCGAGAATCAAGTCTCCGATGTATGTAAGGCGTAGTATTGTGCATGAAAGAGCTGCATTTTGTTAGCCGGAACTGGCGTAAGGAAAATTAGTTCTGTAGCATGTGGGTTTAGCTCTATTAAAATCCATTATTTTGGAAACAAGTATGTCACATAGGTCTGATGCGATAGTCATGCCACCTATTGGACGGTATTGCCGCTTGTTTCGCTCAAGTCGAACTTGTTATTGTATTGGCATGGTATCTGTGACGTCAACGCCACGTTATGTGGCGTCAGCGTCACGTTTCGATGTACATCCGAGGTCTAATTTTACGGATTTGGCATAGGTAGTTCCCATTGGAATGTGAGAATGGGATAGAAAATTCCTTCCCGAGGTTCGCCGTTTGGCATCACGGCGCTTGCCGAGTGATGGCAAACGGGGATAACGAGGGACGCATTTTTTTTACTCCATCCTCACACAAATAATAGATTTTTTTT
This sequence comes from Loripinus fragilis, assembly GCA_964019695.1. NCBI lineage: Eukaryota > Metazoa > Mollusca > Bivalvia > Lucinida > Lucinidae > Loripinus > Loripinus fragilis. Next base: position 51,751,886 of record OZ026520.1, read on the forward strand.
GCTGACCATTAAATGCCGCATTTTTATATTTTAAAAAGACGTTCAGATGTTCATGAATACGCTGAGATGCGACATCTAAAAATTACGATAAAGGAGGTGATTTTGATTTTTAAATAGCTAAATTCCCATTTTTGGATGAAGATGTTCCTTGCTCCTCTTTTTATATAGAGGATCTTACATGAGTGCTCATGTTTTATTGAATTTATTTAACGAGTAGGGGAAAAGAGATAAAATGCGAGGCTTGCCGAGCATTTTATCTCTTTTTCGCAACGAGTTTAATAAATTCAATAATACAAGAGCACGAATATTAGATTCTATTTATCATATGACAAATACTTCGAAATCTCATTTCTGACGTAAAAACGTTATATTTTTGTCATTATGTACGCAACGTTGTTATGGACGTCATAACGTTTCCCGTAAATCTATAAACCACTAGTGGTTTATCGATTTTATTGCATGGCGATATTTCACTCCCAGACGCGACGTCATATCATAAAGTGTATATATTTCGCAGCTGATTCGTTTTGCAAGAGTTTGTTCAGATGTTAGTGACCAACAATAGAAGCCAATTTTTGCCTGCTATATTACTAAACAAGGTTATCTATACCATAAACTTCGTAAAGCATTTTATTTATACTCTACCGAAGACACTCAGATTTGATCTTTAAATAGAATGATGGCCTGAAAACGATGGTGGGCCAGGTCGCAGACTCACTACCAAATATAAATCAAACAAGACACAATCAGTTTACAAAGTATTTTAGACTGTTATGGATATACGATATTTGAGGCTACTATATTATATTTGTGACCCGTCACGCAAAAAGGTACGAGTTGGGTGGACGACGTCATATCGAGAAAATACGTCTTAAAGTTAACGTCGCGTCGCGCAAAAATAGCACACCTACGCGTGTTTCAAAGAGAAATTTAACTTATTATAAAACCGGATCAAAAGCGTTTTTCATGTTGAGGTTTTCTGCAGCCAGACTGTCAAACATTTTGTACGATATTAAATGTCCCTTTTGAATGTTCGTAAGTGAAAGTTGGGTCGAGAATCGTCCACGCAGTTCAGTTTATTATTAAGATCTATTTCTCATCTGGTTTACATGGTTTAGGCCTTCTAATTTAAGGGCAGTTGCGGGTAATACTTCTCACATTAAAATCGTTTTAATTCTTTGCATACAGTTTGTTTTATGTATGGACTGTAAATTTATGAAATAGAAAGGATATGTCACCGCTCTTGATTTCTCATAATCTCACATGAAAGTTTTCAACATTTTACAAATTTTCTGAAAAAGAAAAACGATGTCCTGCTTGTTAATTTAAAAGTTAAAATAGTTGTTATCGCCATCCAGCTTCTTTATTTTAATTTCAATTATTACTCACGATATCAAGCTTTTTAGGAAAAGTGCAAGTTTATTTGTTTTCCCAAGCCGTGGCAAGAAGTTTATCTGATGACATAGTTATGATGTCATCGTGTAAGAACGAATTTTTGCTACAGTTTTTCTTTAACGAATAGTAAAGTTTATTATGAGTACAGCAGAAGGATGAGCAGTGAAAAAATTCAAAATGGCTTTCGGGAACTTAAAGAAAAAAAAATATATGAAAAAATAATTCGTGGTTATGCCATGCGATTTGAAATAATTATAAACAAAATTTTAATTGCATAAAATGTATATATTTATGGCGTTCTATTGAAAGCGGCGGGCATGATTGGATGATTAAATTGCTTTTTTTAATTTTTTGTCCCAATAAAATTGCTATTATAATGTGAAAATAAATAAATAATCCTCCTTGCTTTGATAAAAAAATATATGCTAAAACAAGTGGCTGCAGTCAGAATATTCAATAGGCAATTGTTGTATACTCCAACTGGCTTAATTTTATTTGAGGAGAGAGATACAGTAAAACCTGTGTAAAACGGCCACTCAAAAATAGACTAAACAAAGGTCTTTATGACACATGTAGCTTAATGAAGGTCGAACGTATCGCAGAATGCTCCCTTTGGACATGTTGGAGCATTCTGCAATACTTTTGAGCTGCATACAGCGATATTCGGTCTTGAAAACCATGTTTTGGTCTTTTTGAATTTGGCCGTTTTACACAGGTTTTACTGCACATGTATATCCCCGCTTCATCAGCGCCACAGCGTTTAAAAGCGAAGCTGTTGTTATTGAATCATTTAACTCTACTTCAAGATATCTAGATGACTTGCTTAATATTGATAATCCTTATTTCGAACAGATGGTAAGGCCTCGGTTACATTTGCTACGGTCGTCGTACGATTTATTTGTCTACGATTTTCTCTACGATTTTTTCGGCATCGTAGGCGGCTAAATGCTACGACGTATGTGTTTACATTGCTCACGATCACCTTACGATTTCTTTCGGCGACAAACTAGGACAAAACCTTACAGAGACCTTGCGGATATCGTACGACAACCGCAAGGTTATCGTACAATCATCGTGTTAACTTCACAATTTGCACGATGCCCGTACGATGACCTTGCGGAAGTCGCAAGGAGTCGGTGCGCTGACTGCGCAATTGTCGTAATTATGTGCATGAATTTAAACGGCCATCCATGTTCATTTTTGGATACACATTTAGTCATGTGATCGTGCTATGAAGAGGCTAGTGTTTTTAGTTGAACATGGTCCCAAGGTATGGGGTTTATGATACCATACAGCTTGGTACGTTTGTGTATAATTTAATGTCAATTTTAAGTTCTGCAGTTTTCATAAAGTTTAAGTCACAGAATATCACAACAACCCCTTATTTATAGTACACTTTTATAATTCGAAAAGTATTACATTTAATTGAAAATATAAAGATGCTTTAATTGTATCGCCTCGTAGATTCAGTGTAGACTAAAACGCTTTATATGGTTTTATTAAGGTTAATCATCCAACTGTACTCTACGGCCAGCAACACATAAAATCTTCGTCATAAGCAAAATGAAGTCGTTACATGCGAACAACAAAGGTACTGACCAGACTGCGCTTTCTTCCACCCAGCCTGGTCAGCACATTTACCATTCGTTTTCGGTAAAATACATTTTGTAGAACATTCGTACATTCAAATTTCAATGTTCGACCTTGTCACGTGTACTTACTACAAAACGCATATATTTTATTCCTTGAAGTAATACTCCAATTCAAATCCCAGAGTCATAAATTGCATACAATATCTGGACTTTTTATTAATCTTATCTAATTTATTAAACCCCTTATCCAACCAGCAATTTATATACTGAAAATGCATATGCATTTTACG